>ML247923.1:8428-28202 GCA_005239495.1 Nicotiana undulata
AACCCCCCGCTTCCCCAAAAAAATACTTTGGGTAAAGGGATTAATTTTTGTGTAAAAAACCCCCCCCCCCCCCCCCCCCCAATATAATGAAACTCTTATTCTACGCTCTTCAGACATTATGAAAAAATGCTTCAGAATTTAACAAGAAGAAAAGTTTGATCTATGCGCTATACAGGTATAGCGTTTTAATTCTCTGCGCTATATCTGGCAGTCAAATCGTCCAGGTATAGCGCACATGTTTCCAGCGCTAAACATGTATAGCGCATGAATTTACTGCGCTATATCTTAACGGCAAAAGTTACCGTTAAGGTATAGCGCGGAGAATTTCGGCGTTATATATAAAAAAGTAATTTTTTTTTTACACTCATTAAGGTAACTTAATTTTGTCCAAAAAAACAACAATTAGGTTCCGATCTCCTTGTATATGCTATTGTATGACAGCTTTATTAACAAATCAATCTTTTTTATTTTTCCTAAAAATACAAAAGAGTTAAGCAGATTAACATGTAACCAACGTATATTGGTTAGTGGGAAAAGCTAGAATGCATAGAACTGCCATGCATTCCCTGTTGCCATCACCCAAAAGAAAGAAAAAAAAGAACCACTATGTCATGACACGTTTAGCTGTGTCATGTATATCATTTTTGGTTCCTTTGCTTTCTACTAAGTTTCACTTTACCATACAACATATAGATCTCATGCGCACTTATTAGGAAAAGAAGATAAAGGAAAAAAGGATTTTTCATCGGTAACTCATAAAGCAGGTATAGGGGGACTCATACGTGACTCAAATGGAAATTGGATTATAGGATTTGCAGGTAACTTTGACACTGCAACCACCATCCATGCAGAACTACAAGCCCTCTTTCATGGGCTGTAATTGGCAACTTCTAGCAATTTGGTTCCCCTGGAAATAAACGCCGATGCATAAGAGATATAGCCCTGTTAAAAAATGATAACGTTGTTTATACTAATCTAATCGCTGACTGTAGGCACCTCCTGGCCCAAATGCATAGCGTCACAATTGTGCATACCTACAGAGAGGGAAATGAGGTGGCTAATCGTTTGGCTAAGGCTGGATACACCATGGAAGCTGCTGCAAAACCTACTGTTTTTGAAGAGCCACCGGATTTTGTTAACACCTTTTTGCAAATGAATCAAGCAGGAGCTGACGATATAGGAGGACGATTACAGACAAACGTAACAAGCTATGGACATGGAACAAAATACTTTTTTGATCTATGATGATGAACATGCAACCACAAACACCAATGGCGTCAATATAGTAGAAAACTCCATTGGGATAAGTAGTATCCGTCCATGTAATAGACAACTATCAAACAACTATTATGGCGATGCACATGCATCACCCTCTCTGTAGTAATTTTCGTTAAGTTTTATGCAATATTATCTTTCTAACCAAAAAAAAAAGTGATAGATATTTTTTGAAGATAAGTTAATGATAGTAGATTTAGAGGTGAATTTTATCAAGGGTAACATTCCCAAAGATCAAGAGCAGTAAAATAAAGTCAGATATTTTTGTATTGGTTACATATTTCTCTTTTGATGGAATAGTCTTATAGGCTTATGGTCCATGCAGTTTGACTATGATCATTTAGTGGCTCAAGACAAGTAGAAAATCTAAATTTTAAATCTTGAAATGTTCATATATGGTTATCTACACTAATTGTCCTCTAACATTCAAAAGAAAATACAAGAATATAAAAATTAAATAGTATTTTCTTCACTTTGAAAAGGGAAGATGGTACAATCTGTTCGATATTGAGAACAAAATGTGATCAAAGATACAAAAAAGATCCTCAATAATAAACTGAAAACAAAAGTAAGAAAATATATGTCTACCTAAATAACTCAAATGTAAGAGAAGGAATATTCATTTATGTTGACCAATTATGTATCTGCCATCATTAGAGAAAGGATGCTTAGGAAAATACTTATAGCGATATGCGCTTTCTATATGATCGTCTAATATATCCACTTGTATTTCAGAAACTTCGTAGTTATGGAGTACTGGTGAACAAGTGTGTGTCATCTCTTAAAGAAGAAGATCTGAAGGGAAAGAAAGTATTAGTCAGAGTTGATCTCGACGTTCCGTTGAATGACAGACTTAAGCATCGAAGATGACGCTACAATCCTAGCCTTTGAATGTAATGCACATGCACACCTTCTTTTCCTTTTCAGGTGTTGTGCTCAGTGACGGATCCAGGTTCAAACAAGGGGATTTTTTTTAAAAAATTTCCTGTTTCAACGGGATTCAATAATTTCCACGTTCAATAATTTCCACGTAAGCCCAAAAGAAATTCATTTTTACCTTAGTTACATATATAGTATGATTTTCCGACGAAGCACTCCTCTGTCTCCGCCCCTGGTTCTGATGGTTTTGCTCATTTTAATATATATACTACTACGAGTACTACTTGTAATGAATTTTCTGCTCACCATTCTCTCAGCTCATACATTAGAGTTGAGCTGTTATCTTATGGTACTTCTTGTTAGGAGTGGCATATCATTCTGTAGTTGAATTTCTATGTGGACTTCGTTTGAGATAATTCTGCATTTTCTTCGTGGATTTATTTTCACCATTTACAGTGCCTGAATATTCTCTAGCTTTTTTTCTTCCTGCATTTCGATCATCTGAATTGCTGGTTCCAGTTACAATAGAAACAAAATGAAAAGTACAGCTTGAAGCCACATGTGGCAAGACTGTCAAAGCTATTAAAAGTTGAGGTCCGTTCTCGTTCTGTTTCTTATTTCTTGCTATTGTTTATTCAAGCCGTCTCTAAAGAGACTATGCGCTACTCCAATCTGCAGGTCGCCATGGCAGATGATTGCATTGGTCAAGAAATTGAGGATAAGGCTTGTAAATGTAAATTGCCACCAGGAGGAGTTCTGCTGCTTGAAAATGTGAGATTTCCCGGAGGAGAGTTTTGGGGGAGGGGGCTAAGCGCGAGTTTGCAAAGAAGCTGGCAGTCTCTTGCGGATTTGTATGTGATGTTTTATACTTCAATACCACACAAGAGGATGGTGATTTGTGTGGTGTCCAATTTTGCGCGTGCACAGATTATAGAAGTACTTGGTTCTTCTATGTTTCCTAATACTACTGTTGCGGAGTAATGAGTACAGAACACGAGGTTCGGACCAAAATCCGATCACCCATTCCCCCACGAGCCTGAATATGTAATTTGTTTTGAAATCCGACCCCAAAATGAGGCCTAATTCCGAATTAATCAAAAAACCCTAACTCTACCCAAATCCTCAATTTTCTACCATTAAAACCCTAGGATTCTTGAAGATAGTTGATGAAAAACATTAGAAAGTTAAAGGAAATTAGTTAATGAACACTTACCTACGATTTGGGAAGAAAATATCTTGAGAAAATCGCCCTAGGTCTTCTATTTTTGTGAAAGAGTTGAAGAAGAAACGTCTAAAGTTTGTTTTTAAAAACTTCACTGCTCGATTCTCGCACTTGCGGTGCTTGGGTCGCATCTGCGGAATGATATCCGCTCCCGCGGAGAATGGTCCGCATTTGCGAGAGAAACCGCACCTGAGGACACAGAAGCGCGCCTGCGGTCTCGCACCTGCGACCCTAGGCTCGCAGGTGCGGGCACACCAGAACTGGTGCACCAGCAGTGATTTTCCAAGTTCAAACACCCCGAAACCTACCCGAAACTCACCCGAGCCCTCGGGGCTCCAAACCAAATATGCACACAACCTCAAAAATATCCTACAGACTTATTCGTGTGATCAAATCGCCAAAATAACATCATGAAGAACGATTTAAACACCAAAATCAATGAAATTTCTCAAAACTTCTTTAAGCATCAAATTTTTAATTTAAGATCCGAATCACGTCAAATGGATTTCGTTTCTTACCAAACTTTACAGACAACACATATAAACCATATCTAACCTGTACCGGGCTCCGGAACAATAATACGAACCCGATACCACAGGTTTCACATAGCATTTCACTTTCAAAAACCTTTATATTTTTCAGAAAAAAATTTCTTTTAAAAATTCATCTCTCGGACTTGGGACCTTGGAATTCGATTCCGGGCATACGCCTAAGTCCCATATTTTTCTACGGACCCTCCGGGACCGTCAAATCACAGGTTCGGGTCTGTTTACCAAAATGTTGACCAAAGTCAACTTTACTCAAATTTCAACACAAAATTATGATTTTTATCAGTTTTTCACATAACGGCTTCCCGGCTACACGCCCGGGCTACGCACGCAAATCGAGGTGAGATAAAAGGAGGTTTTCACGACCTCAAAACACGGAATTAGCTAAAAATACACGGGATGACCTTTTGGATCATCACGATCTCCAGCTCTAAAACAAACGTTCGTCCTCGAACGGACATAGAAAGATACCTGACTCGGGGAAAAGATGGGGATATCTGCTCCGCATATTGACTCGGAGTCCCACGTAGCTGCCTCAACAGACTGACCTCTCCACTGAACACGGACCGAAGGGTAAGTCTTCGATCTCAACTGACGAACCTGCCGGGCTAATAATGCTACCGGCTCCTCCTCATAAGTCAGATCCTTTTCCATATGGACACTGCTGAAGTCTAGCACATGAGATGGATCGGCAATATACTTTCGAGGCATAAATACATGAAACACCGGATGCACGACTGACAAACTCGGTAGTAAAGCAAGTCTTTAGGCCACCTCTCCTACCTTATCAAGAATCTCAAAGGGACCAATGTACCTAGGGGTCAACTTGCCCTTCTTTCCGAACCTCATCACGCCCTTCATAGGCGACACCCGAAGCAATACCCGGTCTCCAACCATGAATGCCAAATCACGAACTCTACGGTCTGCATAACTCTTCTGTCTAGACCAAGCTGTACGAAGTCTATCCTGAATGATCTTCACCTTGTCCAAGGCATCCTCGACTAACTCTTAACCCAACAACCTAGCCTCTTACGGCTCGAACCACCCGACTAGCGACCGACACCGCCTACCATACAATGCCTCATAAGGAGCCATCTGAATGCTCGACTGATAGCTGTTGTTGTAGGCAAACTCAGCTAAGGGAAAAAATTGGTCCCATTAACCTCCAAAGTCAATGACACATGCTCGCAACATATCCTCCAAGATCTAAATGGTACGCTCGGACTGTCCGTCCGTCTGAGGATGAAACGTTGTGCTCAACTAAACCCGTGTGCCCAACTCACGCTGGAATACTCTCCAGAAATGGGAGGTAAACTGAGTACCTCGGTCAGCAATAATGGACACGGGCACACCATGCAAGCGAACAATCTCTCTGATGTAGATCTTTGCCAACTTCTCAGAAGAATACGAAACTGATACAGGAATGAAGTGTGCTGATTTGGTCAGCCTATCCACAATGACCCACACCGCATCAATCATCCTCTGCGTCCGTGGGATTCCAACTACGAAATCCATTGTGATACGCTCCCACTTCCACTCGGGAATCTCAATCTGCTTCATCAAACCACCGGGTCTCTGGTGCACGTACTTAACCTGCTGACAGCTCAGGCACCGAGCTACATATGCCACAATATCTTTCTTCATCCTCCGCCATCAATAATGCTGGCGCAAATCCTGGTACATCTTTGCAGCTCCCGGATGAATGGAATACCGAGAACTATAGGGCTCCTGCAATATCAACTCACGAATACAATCAACATCAGGCACACAAATACGGCCCTGCATCCTCAAGACTCCATCATCATCAACTGTAACCTGATTGGCACCTCCGTGCCGGACCGTATCTCTAAGAACACATAAATGACGATCATCATACTGCCAGTCTCGAATACGATCAAACAATGAAGAACGGGTCACAGTATAAGCCAAAATACTGCTAGTCTCAGAAACCTCCAATTTCATGAACCGATTGGCCAAAGCCTGAACATCTAAAGCAAGTGGTCGCTCTCCAACCGGTATATAAGCAAGACTACCCATACTGGCTGACTTCCGGCTCAAGGCATCGGCCACCACATTGGCCTTTCCCAGATGATATAGAATGGTAATGTCATAGTCTTTCAACAGTCCAACCATCTCCTCTGCCTCATATTCAACTCTTTCTGCTTGAACATATACTACAATCTCTTATGAACCGTTAACACCTCACATGAAACCCCATACAGATAATGTCTCCAAATCTTCAGTGCATGAACAATGGCTGCTAACTCTAAATCATGAACTGGATAGTTCTTCTCATGACCTTCAACTGACGAGAAGCATAGGCTATAACCTTGCCATCCTGCATCAACACTGCATCAAGTCCAACGCGTGAAGCATCACAATACACGGTATATGGCCCTGAACCTGTGGGCAAAACTAACACCGGTGTCGTGGTCAAGGCTGTCTTGAGCTTCTGAAAGCTCGCCTCACCCTCATCTGACCACCTGAACTGGGCACCCTTCTGAGTCAACCTGGTCATCGGTGCTACAATAGATGAGAAGCCCTCCACAAACCGACGATAATAACCTGCTAAGCCCAAGAAGCTCCGAATCTCTGTAGCTGAGGTGTGTCTAGGCCAGTTCTTGACTGCCTCTATGTTCTTAATAGTTGTTCATAGACAATTACAGAATTATCAGATAGCTTCACGTTAAAAATAATCTCCTTTCAAACCTCCACAATACTGAAATCGGGTTACGATGCTTGAAGACCTCGCAATTATTAGCGTGTCTCGTTTAATGCCACATGGCGGTCACTTACCTCGTGGGTTAAAGCTCAATAATATAACACGGATTCGGAAAATTATGCACAGAAAATTTGATACAAGTTTTAATTTTATTTAAATAAACCTAACATGCATGACTCCCCACTAGTACTATAGTAAACATTTTTTTTTCACAAAGGAAAATTTAGACGCAAAAAGTTTTCATCACCGGGATCTCGTCCTTATATAACCTCCACCGTGGCCGTAGCCCAATACAAACCTCTCGAATAATATTAAAATGCGAGGATCTCGTCCTCAACTCCGAATCACAAGTAATATGCATATCGTGCCAATCAAAACATTTCATTTTCTTCTTTTAAATATCTTCCATTACACAAATATAACATCACATAATGATAGATGAAGCTATCCCCCAATAGGAGCTTTCACATAAGTAGAGTTAAGAATTATGAAGCTCACTCATAAGTGGAGCACAATAGGAGGACTTTCCTCGATACTCAAAACTGAATCAAGTTAAGGAAATTATCGATTTATAATAACTAGAGATTGTTTTTGTAATAGTACCATCTGATGTAACGACCTCAGTCATACCATAGAAAATATATCGACGGGCTGGGTATCCACCTCTAGGAGTCTGACCTCCACCTCTAACATTCTGACCCCTGCTCTAGCTGGTCATGTAAGTGGAGTAGTAACTGCAATGAGGCACGTAGCCTGAGTGCTCTGATGAAATGATCCAGCTACTAATAATGAGTTTATACCAAATAACTGGAATAACCATTGGAGGAGTCTCGTAGCGGTGGTGCATTAAAAGAACTCATTGAAGCACCCCGAGTAATTAGATTTATGGACTGGGCTGGTCGGTTGCCCGAGCCCCTACCATAATAATTTGTTATTGCAAAGTAGAATCCATTGAATCTTTTAGAACGTAGAGACCTCTTAGTCTCCTTAGCTTTTTAATAATCGAGTCTTTCAATGAGTCTTGGGACTCGCCCTCTGGCTATATAAACCGAATTAGGGCTATGAAGGGCTAACTTATCAAACCTGATGGCATATCCTGACACCGTCATGGTGACCTGACGCAACCGTTCAAACCCTATGCGCCAAGCATTATGGAGAGTCCGAGAAACAAACTCTTTCAAAAGCATTTATGAGAACTGAGTCAAGTAGTTGATGTTGCAATGGCTGGTCGTCCTCTTCATGGGTTTGCCACAAACACCGGCGGCCAATTTCTTCTTTTACTATGTTGACTCAACATTGCTGTGCTACCCCATTTATTCATATACTCTTCGTTATTCCGTGGGGTAACTCTTACCCCTATTGATGCAAAATGATCAGAAGAGTAGAGCTCTATACAGATAAATCTTGGCACGAACCATATAGTCTAGAAGCTCGTCAACCACTGTACTCCTTCTGGAGCACCCCAAAATCCGCAACCGTGACTTCCACGCTGAGTAAACCTTCGCAAGTCCCAACTTTATCTCTTGCAAAATCCCATGCCTAATACATTCCAGACCAAATCCGATATAACACATGACACCGCAATCTATTCCTTGACAGTGGACTTCCCCACATGGCACGAAGTCGTAGGTCACAACGTCTGATAATCCACAATGTTAAACTTCACAACCCATATAAATCAACTCCGTTGCTTTCAACTTATTCCCATGTTCTGCAATACTTGGCACTGAATGTCCCCTCGTGCATAACCAACATAAACATGGCACGGAATATCCCCTCGTGCATAAACAACATAAACATGGTACAGAATGTCCCCTCGTGCATAAACAACATAAACATGGCACAGAATGGCCCCTCGTGCATAAACAACATAAACATGGCACGAAATGTCCCCTCGTGCATAAATATCAAAAACAACAACAGTTTGGTAAGAAAGTCAACATTAAGAAACCATAAATGCAAAGAAATAATCAACAGTAATAATACCATCCCGGCAAGGGACACAACTATAACCAATCCTACATAAGTGTATAGTTTAACAAAATATATCTCAACCGCTCAAGTACTCAACATTGTTCACAACCAAGAATTTCCCTTAATGAATAACTGCCAAATCGATATTAAATCCATAACACAATAAACCTCAATGAAAATCACATAATTGCTCATATTCGATTCACGGACATGCTTGACCACAACATATAGGTACTCGGCACTTCACCTATACATTGGACATGGAATAAACACGTAGCAAATAAGACTCAACACCTATTCCCTCAAGCTAAGGTTAGGCCAAACACTTACCTCGACTTCCATGATCAAAATCAAGCCTCAAGTACCGCTTTTCCTTTTGAACCCGACTCCAAATCAATTGTATGTAGACATAATTGACTCAATAACATCAATAAATGCTAAAAAATTCAATTCCAATGCTTAATTAAAGACTTTCTCACATTCTTCCCAAAAATCCAAAATTCGACCCCGGACCCTCTTGGTCAAAACACGAGGTTCGGACCAAAACCCGATCACCCATTCCCCCACGAGCACGAATATGTAATTTGTTTTGAAATCCGACCCCAGAATGAGATCTAATTCCCAATTAATCAAAAAGCCCTAGCTCTACCCAGATCCCCAATTTTCTACCATTAAAACCCTAGGATTCTTGAAGATAGTTGATGAAAAACATTATAAAGTTGAAGGAAATTAGTTAATGAACACTTACCTACGATTTGGGAAGAAAATCTCTTGAGAAAATCTCCCTACGTCTTCTATTTTTGTGAAAGAGTTGAAGAAGAAACGTCTGAAGTTTGTTTTTAAAAACTTCACTGCTCGACTCTCGCACCTGCGGTGCTTGGGTCGCACCTGCGATCTCGCAGGTGCGGGAAATTGATCGCACCTGCGGAAGAAGGACAGGACCACAGGGGGCCGCACCTGCGGAATGATATCCGCTCTTTCGGAACCGCTTCTACGGAAAGGGGTCCGCATCTGAGAGAGAAACCCCACCTGCAGACACAGAAGCGCGCCTGTGGTCTCGCACCTGCGGCCCTAGGCTCGCAGGTGTGGGCACACCAGAACTGGTGCACCAGCAGTTATTTTCCAAGTTCAAACACCCCGAAACCAACCTGAAACTCACCCGAGCCCTCGGGGCTCCAAACCAAATATGCACACAACCTAAGAAACATCCTACAGACTTGTTCGTGCGATCAAATCGCATAAATAACATCATAAACAACGATTTAAACCCCAAAATCAATGTAATTTCTCAAAACTTCTTTAAGCATCAAATTTTTTATTTAAGGTCCGAATCATGTCAAATGGATTCCGTTTCTTACCAAACTTTACAGACAACACGTATAAATCATATCGAACCTGTACCGGGCTTCGAAACCATAATACGGGCCCGATACCATAGGTTTCACATAGCATTTCACTTTCAAAAACCTTTATATTTTTTAGAAAATAATTTCTTTTAAAAATTTATTTCTCGGACTTGGGACCTCGGAATTCAATTCCGGGCATACACCCAAGTCCCATATTTTCCTACAGATCCACCGGGACTGTCAAATCACGGGTCTGTGTCCGTTTACCAAAATATTGACCAAAGCCAACTTTACTCAAATTTCAACACAAAATTATCATTTTTATCAATTTTTCACATAACGGCTTCCCGGCTACATGCCCGGTCTGTGCACGCAAATCGAGGTGAGATAAAAGGAGGTTTTCACGACCTTGGAACACGAAATTAGCTAAAAATACATGGGATGACCTTTTGGGTTATCACACTTAGGCCCTGCTTCAACTTAGCCCAACATCAACACAATGTTGGAACATTTCACTTATCATCAAGAACCAGGTTCATTAGGTTATGAACATCACTGTTCAGAGTGTAAAGCACAACCTTTTCCCCCTTTTGGCATCATCGAAAAGTTGCATAAAAAATGTATAATTCCCAGATTTTAAGAATTACTCATGGACACTGGAGCAACATCAAATGCACTCATGGATTAATCATCAATAATCAAGCTAAGAATTTAACCTATGAAGGAAATATAAACATGCAATTAGAGCAAAAATCAGCAAATTCCGTTGATAGATGATATGATTCTTCCACAATCCACAAAAAGAAATAAAAATATTGAAAACATGAGCAAACAAGAAACATCCCGAACTGGGTCACTGAAAGTTCTACACTAGGCTAGGAGGTTAAGGCATGGAAGAACTGGGGGCTTGATTTTTGGCTTGGAGAAGTTTCAACATGTCTTGCAGAATTCCATCATTCTTCTTATTTTCCCTTGCTAGCTCAGTTCTGAGAGCATCTCTCTCGGATTCTACCTCAACCAAATGTGTCTTCAGCTTTGCTATCTAGCATCCTTTGTCCCACTCTCTTGCACCAAGGCTCTGACCTTGCTATTGACTGGTGCCTTTTTGGATGAACCAGCATGGACCTCATAATCACAAGCAATTAAAGTGTTGACCTCAAAGTGATATTTGCTTGTAGCCATCTCCAACTTCTTCAGGGGCACCTTACAATAAGAAAGAACAGTTGTGAGAATGAAGCCATAAGGAATGGCATGGGCTTTGGAGCTATTTATAACCCTATCTAGAAACTGGATTATAAATCCAGGCCAGTTGATCTGCCTCCCACTATCCAGACATTCCATCACAGAAATTGGTGGAGGTAATTTTTCAACTGCCTCCACTTTAATGAATTGCCTATAGAATCCTGCGTGTCCCTAGAAACACACCCTTTACAGAAATTGGGGAGGAAAATTTTCAACTGCCTCCACTTTTTCCTTATCAACTTCGATGCCGTTCCTAGACACTCTGTGACCCAAGACAATGCCTTCATGTACCATAAAGTGACACTTCTCCCAATTCAAGACTAGATTTGTTTCTTCACAACGGGCTAATACCATGCTCAAATTTTTTAAACAATCATCATACGATGACCCAAAGACTGAGAAGTCATCCATAAACACCTCCACGATTTTTTCCACCATATCAGTGAAAATAGCCATCATGCATCTCTGAAAAGTGGCTAGTGCATTACAAAGACCAATCTTGAAGGCAAAAGTGCCATAAGGACAAGTAAACGTGGTTTTCTCTTGATCCTCTGGGCATATGACAATTTGATTGTATATTGAATACCCATCAAGGAAGCAATAATATTCATGCCCTGCTAATCTGTCCAACATTTGGTCAATGAAGGGAAGTGGGAAGTGATCCTTGCGGGTTGCCTTGTTGAGACTTAGATAATCAATGCAAACTCTCCATCATGTAATAGTGTGGGTAGGAATCAGCTCATTTTTATCATTCTCAATCACAGTCATCCCCCTCTTTTTGGGAACACATTGAACCGGGCTTACCCAGTTGCTGTCAGAAATAGGAAAGATGATACCTGCATCAAGCAATTTAATCACTTCCTTCTTCACAACTTCTTTCATAATGGGATTTAACCTCCTTTGCTTCTCAACACTCGGGCAATGTCCATATTCCAAGAAGATTTTATGCATGCAAAATGATGGACTTATTCCTTTAATATCTGCAATTGTCCACCCAATCGCCTTTTTGTGCTCACGAAGTACTCTGAGCAATTTCTCTTCTTGTGTATTAGTCAGGCTGGATGAGATGATCACGGGCAATGTCTCAGAGTCCCAAAATAAGCATAGCATAAATGTGATGGGAGGGGTTTAAGTTCCAGCTTTGGAGATTCCTCAATAGATGGCTTAGGAGGGGTCAGAGTAACATGCTTGTTCAGCTCCTCAAATTTTCCTAGCCCGTGGATATAACTACATGATATTTCAAGGAGTGCCTAGGCAGAACACACTTGTTGATGAATTCAAACAACACTTTGTGGTGGGGGGGGGGGGTTCATTTCACCTTTGTATACAACCTTAGGCTCACTTTCTTCTTCATTATCACAGAATTTCCTGGTGATGGTCAGGGTAGTAGTAAGGGTGTCTAGTCTTGGCCATTTCAGCTTTGTGTAATCATTGTACCCTTCAGAAGGTACACCTAGCATTTCACCCAGCTCCTTTGCATCAAAAGAAATTTCCACCCCTTTCACCAGGCTGGTGACTCTTCCATCATTCACTTCAGCATTGGCCATGAACTCAATAATTTCACTCCTTGCCAGTCTGCCATCCATCTGAAGGATCATTTCCTTCCAGCCCTGCACCTATAATTTCTCCAGCAGTAGTACCATTTCTCCCTCCTCCAAATCTTTGAGGAGTCTACCCTTCAAGATAGTTCTTTTGCCAAACTTGGCCAGCTTGTCCTGTTCACTGTCTGATTCATCTTCCTTTTCTCCATTCCATTCTTCTTCTTCTTAAATAATCTTTTCTCGCCTGGCTTTCACTGCAGACCTGGTCCTTTTTGCAAGGGTGGATGGTTCAACAGACTTTGATACAGAAGTAGACTTCTTAGAAGAAGTCTTGGCTTTCTTGGGCTTGGGAGTCTGAACCTCCACCTCAGTAGTCATTTTTTCATCTTGATGGACCAGGTCCATCTTATCCATATCAATAGCTTCAGCAGGCTCTCCCACCTTTTCTTTCCCGTTGTCCATCCTTTTCTTCTTGCTTTCTTCTAAAGCTTTATGCAACTCTTCCTCACTTTGCTTCAGCGACTCCTTGTGTCTTTTCTTTTGGGAGAGGAATCTTAGTAGTGTTAAAAGGAGCAACCTTCATTTTCTTGTTAGCCCTAGAAGTTCCAGAGGTCTTTGTCTTGGGAGTTCTCTTCTTCTTGGGGTTATAACTGTCACCTACCTTTTTCAATAGATATGCGAGGGTTTCTTCAACTGTTGAACCAGGTTTAGCTGAATTTTTTCCAAGTTTAACCAGCCCTTCAGCGGCTTCTCCAGATCCACTTCCCCCTGTTTTGTTGACACTTTCTTTCACTTTATCTGACTCTGTTCCACAAAAAGCCATTCTACCAGTTTCAGAAGTGGGTGAAGAATCAAACACTATTTTCCCTTTTCCCTTCTCTTCACTTCGAACACCCTCACTCTCTTTTTCTTTTTCTCTTTTATTTTTACCACCTCTCCTTCCGGACTCAGGAGTTTCTACGTCCACCACAGACCCAACCAATATAAACCTATTTTCTAAATTTTCAGCCAACTCAGACATGACCTCAATAGTAGTGTTTGGACCAAATGTTATATGCTCAGTATCGGAAGACCCAATTGCTTCCTCCTGAGTCGCAGACTTGAAGGAGTCGTCAGAGTTCTGGGGTTCTTGGGCTTGACTTTCTTGTAATTGTGCGTTTAATTTCCTTGAAAGTGCACCTCCAGCCAGTCTTGCGAGCAAGCATTTTTACTCGTCTTTTCCTAAGCTGAGGGGTGGTGGAAGATGAGGATCACGGTGGGGGTGTACCAGGGTTATCAGAAGGGTTAGTATTTTGTGCTTGGTTCTGGAAGGAAGAAGATAGGTAGGTTGAATTTTGGAGAAAGAGAGAAGTTGTAGAGAAATTTCAACGGTTTAGGATTATGAGAGGAGAGCAGGGATGATGATGATCAATTTAAAGGGAGGGGGTAATTAATGGGTAATGGCAGGTTCAACAGTCAATTGAAGTCTAATCAAACTGAAATGTTAGTTTTGAATAGACGGTGGAGTCTTCTCTAGAATTTAGGTGATTTTATTTGGTTAGGATTCTTTTGAACGAACTGGTTCAATTTAATTGGATAATTTTAAGGAGTTTTGGACTTAGGTAAGACTCTGCTCATTATTCAAATATTAGTATTTCAAATTGTGCAGAGTGTAGAAAACATATTGTACTATCTAGATGAACCAGCATTGATGAACCATGTTCTTCAATGAGAATCCTCTTGTGCATGTCTCAATTTACAAAAATAGAGAAAATATAATTAGAGATTAGTGAGTCATTTTAACACATGGCACAGGAGTATACTATTTACAGTATGAGATTGAGCAAAAATTAATCTTGTTATTTACACAAGTTCCATATTTTCTAACAAAAAAAAATTCATTTTTTGTTGTTGTAAATTCTTAACTGGTCCTTTTAGGTGATCTTAATTATCCCTAATTCTAACTTATTCCTTTCAAAGTGATCTCTACTTAGAGATTTTGTAAAGATGTCAGTTATTTTATTGTCAGTAGCACAAAATTCCACGGTTATTAGCCCTTTTCATAATTATCTCTTAAAAAGTGATGCCTACATTTATGTGCTTAGTTCTCTTTTGATGAATCTGGTTCTTAGTCATACTAATTGCACTAGTGTTATCACAAAATATGGAGATACACCCAACATCAATTTCATAGTCCATCAATTGATGTTTGATCCACAATAATTGAGCACAACATGAGGCAACATCAACATACTCAACTTCAGCAGTAGATAAGGCCACTGAATTTTGCTTTTTGGTGGCCCAAGACACAAGACATGAGCCAAGAAAGTGTGCCATCCCCGAGGTGCTCTTTATATCCACAAGAAAACCTGCATAATCAACATCAACATATCCCACAAGATTGAAATTACTACCTTTTGGATACCAAAGACAAAGATCAGTGGTGACTTTTAGATATCTCAAAATTCTCTTGACAGTAGTCAAGTGAGACTCCTTTGGGTTTGCCTGAAATCTAGCACAAAGTCCTACACTGAAAACAATGTCAAGTCTACTAGCATTGAGATACAACAATAAGCCAATCATTCCCCTATACAACTTTTGATCTAAAGATGAACCAGGTTCAGCTATATCCAACTTTGTAGTTGTTGCAATAGGAGTGCCAATTTCTTTAGAATCTTCCATTTTAAACCTTTTAAGCAACTCTTTTACATACTTCTGATGATGGATCATATGTTCCATTTGAATTTTGTTTAATTTGTAATCCTAAAAAGAAATTAAGCTCACACATCATGCTCATTTCAAATTCACTCCCCATCAGTTTAGCAAATTCTTTACTTAGCTTATCAGTAGTTTCTCCAAAGATTATATCATCAACATATATATGAACTACCAAGAGATCTTTACAATTTTCTTTTAATAATAATGTATTTTCAATTTTACCTCTCTTGTATTCATGCTCAAGCAAAAATTTTGACAATCTTTCATACCATGCTCTTGGAGCCTGCTTGAGTCCATAAAGGGCTTTGTCAAGTTTGTACACGTGACCAGGATTTTCTTTGCTTTCAAACCCTGGAGGTTGCTTGAAAAATACTTCTTCCTTTAGATAGCCATTGAGGAAGGCACTCTTGACATCCATCTAGTAAAGTGTGAATTCCATGTAAGCAGCAAGAGCTATGAGGAGTCTTATTGCTTCCAGCCTTGCATATGGAGCAAAAGTTTCATCATAGTCTATGCCCTCCTCCTGACTATATCCTTGAACAACCAGTCTTGCCTTGTTTCTTGTAATTATTCCATCTTCATCAAGTTTGTTCCTGAAGACCCACTTAGTGCCAATTACTTATCTATCCAAGGGTCTTGGTACCATATGCCAAACTTGACTCCTTTCAAATTGGTTGAGTTCATCTTGCATTGCATTTACCCAGTCTGCATCCTGCAAAGCCTCGAAAACATTTTTAGGTTCAATAAGAGATAAGAAAGCATCAAAAGCACAAATATTCTTGAATGAAGATATAATTTTGATTCCAGAGGTTGGATCAGTAATGATGTTCTCAATGGGATGAGAACTTTGATATCTGTAAGGTCTCACAACCAACTGATTTTCCCTTGATATTCCTTCAGTGTTTTGTTGTTGTGGAACAGGTTCAGGGACATGTTACATTGAGGTTTGAGGATCATTTCCTCTTTGTTCTATTCCCCCTGTCATGTTGTCCGGGGTGGATGAACGTGTTCCTTCCTCCAATGCAGCTCCATTTTGGGCTGTGGTTTCATTTAAGTTTCTCATCAGCCCAATTACTTCATCATCATGTTCTTGTCTCTCAGAAAGGATGTTAGTTTCATCAAAAGCCACGTGAATACTTTCTTCAACACACATAGTTCTTTTGTTATAGACCTTATAAGCTTTACTATGTGCAGAATATCCCAAGAATACTCCCTCATCACTTATGGGATCAAACTTGCCTAGGGAGTCTTTACAATTGTGGTGCACAAAGCACTTGCATCCAAATGCCCTAAGATGGGATATATTTGGTTTTCTCCCTTTAAGTAACTCATAGGGAGTCTTCTTTACAAGAGGTCTAGTCATGCACCTATTTATGATATAATATGCAGTATTTACAACTTCTGCCCAGAAGCTATGGGGCAGTTTACTAGAAAGAAGGATAGTCCTGTCCATATCTTCAAGTGTCTTATTCTTTATTTCAACTACTCTATTTTATTGTGGAGTTCTAGGAGCAGAAAAATTATGATCTATGACATGCTCATCACAAAGTTCAGCAAATTTAGCATTTTCAAATTCAGTGTCATGATCAGACCTAATTGATGCAAGTTGATTACCTAGTTGTTTATGAGTTTTTCTAACAAAAGAAATGAACATGTCAAATGTACATCTTTAGATGTTAAAAAATTTGTCCAAGTAAACCTAGAGTAATCATCAACAAGAACCATCACGTATCTTTTACCATCTCTGATTAATGTTCTCATTGGACCACAGAGATTCATATGAACCAGTTCCATCGTTCTCGTGGTACTTACCACTTTCTTGCATTTAAAAGAGGATCTTACCTGCTTCCCCCTCGCACAAGCCTTACAAAATTTGTCTTCCTTGAACTTAATGTTAGGCAGTCCTATCACCAAGTCCTTGGAGACTAATTTTTTGAGTTGACTCAGACTTGCATGTCCAAGTCTCTTATGCCAAAAGAGGGGATCACTGTTCATCACACTTAAGCATGTTAGTTCATTTTCTGAAAGTGTGGACAGATCTACAATGTATATATTGTTCACTCTTTTTCCTTGCTAAACAATCTTGTCAGTGGTAAGATTAATCATAAAATATTTAGTAGAGGTGAATACTACCAAGTTACCTCTATCACACAATTGTGATACACTCATTAGACTGTATTTTAAACTGTATATCAAGTAGACATTCTCAATAGAGTGAGAGTCAGTCTTACCTACCTTATCAACCCCAATGATCTCACATTTCTTCCCATTTCCAAAGGAGACATTACCTCATTTGAGTTCCTCAAGTGAAAGGAACTGGTCCTTGCTTCCTGTCATGTGAATTGAGCAGCCACTATCCATGTACCATATTTGGTTTCTCCCCATCACTTGGACCTACAAAAGGAAATCAGGGGTTAGTCTTAGGAACCCAAACTAGTTTGGTTCCCTTTGTATAGGAAAAAGGATGAATTAAATTCCTCTTAGCCCATCTTGGTAGCCAATTCTTATTTTGAACAGATTTTTTGTTCTTTTGGCTTGCCTTTTCTTTTGCATTACATTCACTTTTATAGTGACCTATTTTACCACAGTGAGTACAAATTTTGTTCTCAGGAAGTATAAGGTACTTGCTTTTTGGATCCCATTTAGGTTGCTGATTCCCAAAGGCAAGTTCTCTTCTATTACTACCGTGATGTTCCTGTAGCCATGAAAGTGCATCTGAGGACATATTCCATTTATAGGTTCTGTCTAGTTCATGCTTGACCTTGCCTAGATCCTACTTCAAGACTCTTATCTGCTCATCCTTCTTACACAACTCATCTTTCAGTTTACCCATATTATCTTCTAGAGTGAGTTGTGTGCATTCAACTGTCTTCTTACTTGTTCCTAATTTTAGTTTTAGGTTTTCAGATTTTAGTTCTAGGATATTTGCTTCAAATGCATGAACCTGGTTCTTTAGTGCAGTATTCTCACTTACAGTGTCACTAACTCTGAGTTCCAGGTTCTTACACTTTGCTTTTAAAATGACACATTCCTTAGACAACTGTTCCTTTTCATTGTTTATATCCTCAGATTCATCAATGAAATCTAGAAGTAACTCAGATATTCGTTCTTTTAACAAAAACTTAATCTTGTCTTTGAGATGAATTATACTTACGTAATATTACTCGTCGGGTTCTCCAATTGCCATAAGTGCTTGTTCATCTCCATATTCATCATCTGAGCTTTCTCCCCAAGAACCAACCATATCCTTTGTTGATCCTTTGTTCTTCTTGGGATGAACCTGTTCCTTCTTCCTGTTTCTTCATTCAGCTATTTCCTTCTTCAATTCAATTTTCCATTGAGGGCAGTTTTTGATGTGATGATCAGTCTTCCTATACTTGTAGCAGCCATCATTGGTCTGTTTTCAGGAACCCTTGATTTTCTATAGCTTCCATTTATTGAAGAACCCTTTCCTCTCATTAGGTACTTCTTGAAGTCCTTTGTGATCATAGCCATCTCATTTCCTTTAGATCAAACCTTTAATGATTCTGAGTGCCAGGATCCTTTCCTTCTTAGGTACATCCATCTTCATGGTTTTCCTTCTAAGTTCATAGGCAGTGAGATTTCTAATCAGCTCATCCAACCTAAGAGTGGAGATGTTCTTTGATTCCTGAATGGAAGTGATTTTGCTTTCCCAAGAAACTGGCAGAAATCTTGTCAGAATCTTCTCAACTATGTCTTCTTCAAGAATAATCCTTCCAAGAGACTTAAGTTCATTTGTCAGTAGGGTGAACTTTTTATACATCTCTTAGATGGTTTCCCCTTCCTTCATAGTGAAATTCTCATATTGAGAATATACTAGGGTTCCTCTAGACCTCTTCACCTGAGGTGTTCCTTCATGAGCCACTTGCAAAGTGTCCCAAATTTCCTTAGCAGTAGTACAACTTTGAATTCTGCTGTACTCGTCTGGACTAAGTCCACACACAAGCCATTTCTTGGACTTGTCATTTTTCTCCCATTTCCTCAAGTCCCCAGCAGTGCAGTCAGCTCATGTTTTTGGCACATCTACTCTTTCACCATTTTTCTTCATGGTATCCATGGGACCATCAGTGACAATGTCCCATAACTCATAGTCTTCTCCCATGTTGTGGTCTCTCATTCTGTTTTTCCACCAGGAGTAGTACTGGCCATTGAAGAGTGGTGGCCTAGCAGTTGATTATCCTTCCCAATTTTCAGGTGGTGCACTCATCTTGATCTTCTCCCAAGGTACTAGCCTCTTCAAGGATAACCTGCTCTGACACCAATTGATGTTTTATACTTCAATGTCATACAAGAAGGGGGGGGGGGGG
>ML247923.1:31005-53080 GCA_005239495.1 Nicotiana undulata
GCCCGCCCGCCTGAGACCTTGGCATTTGATAGTCACAACCTCCTTGGATGCTCACAATCCACTGAAGTGTGACACACGCGTTGCCACGTGGATTTTTTGTCTGTGGTATTTTTTTTACATAATAAAATGTATATTTTTGCCTTTTCAAGTCCACCAATTATTTAAATTATTTTTATGCAATTTGTAATTAAAATAATGGAACAACACTAGTTTGATTATAATTTTTTATTTGGATAAAGAAAGTAATATTTAAATCAAGTTATTTTTACATATTTGGTCAGAAAAATAAGGAATATATAGTTAGAATATATACTCATTGCACCGAAAGAAAAACAAATCGTTATTGGAGCTCCATATTTTGGCAGAAAAAATTATTTTGGCTAAAAATAATAAAATTTTAACCAAACATATTATGAACTTGACCCAAAAAATAGTAATGCATTGTTGAAATAAATAGTCCTTGCATGAAAAGAAAAGTACAATAGTTTTTTCTATTTGTAAAAAATACATCATTTGTACTTCCTTACTTTCGATAAACCTTCTTTTTTATTTTGGCTAAAAGAAATAGAGTTTCAACTAAGGCCAGCAAGTGGGTCGGGCAAGGTCGCCAACGGGCCAAACGAGTCAGTCTCGCGGGTCGCGGTCCCGATCTGTGTAACGACCCAGCCGGTCGTTCCGAGAGTTTTAGCCAATTTTCTCCATTTTTGTTTCTTTAGGTGTTGTTCAGCTGTATTGTATGGTATCATGTTGGTTTGTTCGGGTTCGAAATGTTATTCGGAGGTCCTTGGTAGAGTCAGTTGAATTGGCGATGTTGGGAATTTGGCGATTTCCGGGCGGTAGTGGAAAATTAGATACCGGGGTCAGAATGAAATTCCTGATGTTGGAATAGATTCGTGGTGTCATATTTGACTTGTGTGCAAAAATTGAGGATATTCAGACAAGGTTTGATTGGTTTCGGCATCATTTGTGGAATTTAGGAGTTTTAAGTCCTTAGGCTTGAATCTGAGTTTGATTTGATGCTTTGGTATTGTTTTGAGTGATTCGTAGATTTGGCTAAGTTGGAATGATGTTATGGGATGTGTTAGTGTGGTTGGTTGAGATCCTGAGGGCCTCAGGTGTGTTCCGGATGGTTAGAGGATGGGTCTATTTGTTGGAAAAGCTGCTGGTGTTGTTGGTGTTTGGTTTCTGAAGTTGGAAGTGCGGACCGCGCAGGATTTACACGGACAACAGAAGGATTCCGCGGGGGCGGTAAGGTTCCGCGGTCAATGGTGGAGGCCGGCGCGGACAACGGAAGATTGGTCGCGACCGCCAGAGCTGGAGATTTTCGCGGCCGCTGTGGGAATTTCGCGGATCGCGGAGCGGCGTACGCGGTGGAATTTGGCGGTCAGCGAAATGTGGATCCTAGGGGTGTACTATAAATATTATATTTAGGGTTTTATTTCATATTTTGACCTAGAGAGCTCGGGTTTTGGCGATTGTTTGAAGGTTTTTCAAGAAATTCATTGGGGTAAGTGATTTTAACTCGGATTTGGCTAAAATACGTGAATATATCATTAAATTCATCATTCGATTAGTGAATTGGGATGAAAATTGGGGGGAAATTATAGAAACTTCATAAAGTGGATTTTTGGGAGTTGAATGTCGATTCGAAGTCGGATTTTGATAAATTTTGTATGGTTGGACTCGTGAGTGAATGGGTTTCCTAGTTTTGTAACTTTTATCAAATTTTGAGATGTGGGCCCGAGGGCTGGGTTTGGCCAATTTCGGGATTTTGTTTATCAGGGATTCACTCCTTTAGTGTGTATTGATAATAATATACTGATTTTGGATAGATTTGGAGCATTTGGAGGTCGAATCAAGGGGCAAGAGCATCGCAGGCTAGAGTTTTGTCCGGTTTGAGGTAAGTAACGATCGTAAATCTAGTCCTGAGGGTATGAAACCCAGGATTTCGAATTATCTTACTATATTGAGGTGACACACATGCTAGGTGACGGGAGTGTAGGCGTGCACCGTAGGGATTGTGACTTGGTCCTCCCATAGCAACTGTAGAGTTGCATATTATGGTTAAAGTTGTATTATAGCTATGTGTGTTTAGAACATGTTTGGGCGTTGTGCCAGTACTGTTTGGACCCTCAGCGGTATTTTATTACTATCCTCTCACTATTTTGATTTGAAATCTACACTCAGTCATGATTTTACTTGTTTACTGTTTAATTCAGTTTCGTTACTCTACTTCGAAGCATATGAAAGTTATTTTGGGTTGAGTCCCCTGATTTTATTGAAGTGCCCGAGTGGCTTGTGAGGTTTATGACTGAGTGAGGCCAAAGGCCTGATTTGTGAGGATATGATATGGGATCGTGCTGCATGCCGCAATATGTTTATTATAGGCCGAGGGCCTGACAGATTTGATGTCATGATTTGGCTTGATATAGTGCTTGGGCTGAAGTAGCCCCTACGGAGTCTGTACACACCCCCAGTGAGCGCAGGTACCTACCGAGTGCGAGTGCGAGTGCCGAATGACGAGTGATGAATGACTGGGAGGCATGAGTGATGGTGAGGTATGCACGATTGGCTGATATGAGTGATTGTGAGGTATGCCCGGGGGGCTGTTCATGAGTGACTGTGAGGCTTGCCCGATAGGCTGTTTATGAGTGATATTTTTGCTTGAGGAGCTTGTTTATGACATCATTATTTTCACTCTATTTTTATACCGAGTCTCTATTGAAATTTTTGAAAAATATTTATACATGTTTTCTATCGAAACTAGAGTTTTCATGAGATGTTTTGACTCGAAAACTGACTTGACCTTATGTTGTTTCACTGATATTTTATATTATGAACTTTACGTGCTTTTACTGCTCGTCACTTCCACTCAGTATTTATTTATGGTTGTTACTTACTGAGTTGGCGTACTCACGTTACTCCCAGCACCTTGTGTGCAGATCCAGGTGTCATGGGACGTTCGAGTGAGTGTTGATTCATCCACCCCTCATCTCGGAGTTGGCAAGGTAGCTGCATGGAGACCGCAGCCTTGCTCTTCTCCCTCATATTCTGCAGTAGTTATTACTATTAGACTTCTTTTATTGTCTTTTTAGATTGTATAGGACCTAGTACTATCAGACTTGTATCGTAGATGCTCGTGACTAGTGACACCTGAGATCGGGCTGTTATTTCCATATTTGTTTTTTTTAACTTGTTTGGATTTTTCTTATGAAAGAATTATGATGAAGTTAGAAAAAAGATTATCGAAATGAATCATTGTGTGTTTTGGGTCATGAGTCAGCTAGCCTAGTACTGCGATAGGCGCCATCACGACTTGGTAGTTTGGGTCGTAACAGCCTGGTCCCTAAATAAACGGTTCAAACGATCTCGGGCTAAATATGTTTTTTATAGGAACCCGTCGGGGAACCAGGTTGTAACGACCCAACCAAACTTTTTAGAACCTCATTTCCCTAAATAAGACTCCTTGTATGTGCTTTTACTATTTTATGACTTACAGGAACTGTTAGTTCGGATTTGAAAGGGTTCGGGTTGAAATCGGGACACTTGATTCCTTAAGTTGGCCTTAAAAGGCTAAGTTTGACTTTGGTCAACATTTTCATTAAACGACCTCAGAATTAGGATCTGATGGTTCCAATAGGTTCGTATGATGATTTCGGACTTGGGCATATGTTCGGATCGGGTTTTGAATGACCCAGAAGCGATTCGGCGCCTAATAGTGAAAGTTAGGTCTTTGAAGGTTTTTGAAGTTCTTAAAATTTGGTTTGGAGTAGGTTTTTGGTGATAACGAGGTCCAAATAGAATTCTGAGATCGGAAATAGTTATGTATGGTGATTTAAGACTTGCACGCAAATTTTGGTGTCATTCTGAGTAGTTTAAGTACGTTGCGGCGCTTTGGGAGTAAATTGAAGAACTTGAAGTTCATAGTTCTGATTCAATGGGTTTGGGGTGTGATTCTTAGTTTTAATGTTGTTTGGTGCATTCTGAGAGTTCGGGCGAGTTCGTTTTATGAATTCAAACTTGTTGGTATGTTCGGGGGGGAGGGGGGGGGGGGGGGGTCAGGTGACGCGGGTGTTAATTAGACGAGGCTCAAACCAAGTTTGGACTTGGTGAGCATCTGAAGCGCCCGACTTCTGGTGTAATTTCACTTGCGAGGTTAGGGTCGCAGGTGCAAGCTCGGAGAAGAGATCAAGGCCTCGAAGAAGCAGCGAAGGAAGGGCAACCCAGGACCCGCAGGTGCGCCCCACGCTCCACAAAAGCGGGACCTTATCCGCAGAAGCGGAGCCTGCCTGCATGGGCACTTCCGCAGAAGCGATGACGCAGGTGCGGAATCGCTTGGAGGCAGTGTGGTCTTTTAAAACGTGACTTAAGCATTTTTGCTCATTTCTTACACTTCTAGGGGGCGATTTTGGAGCTGGTTAGAGAGGGATTTTCATCAACTAATTGAGGTAAGTAATTTCTCCCAAATGTGAGTTAAATACATAGTTCATGGATAGATTATAACATGTAAATTAGGGAAAATCATGGGTTTAAGTGAAAACCTAGGTTTTTTATAAAAATGAGATTTAATCACGAAATTTGTTATGGAATCTAGTAAAAATCATATATTTGAGTTCATGAGGTTATGGGTAACAACTTTCTTCGAAAATTTTCAGAATCTGAGCATGTGGTCTCGGGGGTGAATTTAGGGATTCTTCAAAATAGACTTGGGAAATCACTTTGATATCTAGGATATGAACTTTTGAACATGTATTGATTATTTTATATAATATTTGACTAGTTTCGAGTCGTTGGGCACCAAATTGAGGGTTTGAGCACATTCTTGGACCGGGAAGTACGCCTTGAGACGAGGTAAGTCTCTTTTCTAACTTTGTAAGAGGGAATTAACCACATAGGTGAACTTAATCAATATGTATTTATATTTGTGGGGGCTACGTACGCACGAGGTGACGAGAGTCCGTGCGTAGCTACTATTCATGCTTATGCCCGAGTAGATTTAGGTTTACACCATGCTTTGTTGATGCCCTTGCTTGTTTATGCTTATTAACTGTCTACAATAAAGTTGAGGTTTAGGATTTCAATATTTTAAACGTTTCTAGTTGAATTTATTATTTTGAAAAGAATTGAGGGATACTATGATAACCCAAGAAAAATCTATGTTCAACCGCATTACAAGTATATTCTGCGAGCGGGGTTAATTTTCACTACTCTCATGGGAGCGGGTCGTTTGCTTCGGCAGGTTAATAGATGCATCTATGGTTCGTATCGTTCGACCCTCGGCAGTGCACATTATATGTATATGTATATTTGGATCGGGTCGTACGTCCACGACATATAATTCGTGCGTAAAGATATTGGAAGCCCCTTTTATATTTAATATGGTTTCATTGGCTGGAGAGTTGAAATGGTTAGATGAGGGAAATGATTTGGTTCTTACTTGCGAAAAAAGGATTGTTTATTTACTTCCTGCTCTGAGTTTTATTATCATTTTTATATATCATGTTTAATTAGAACTTCATATTATTATATTGTTTGCCCTTAGTAAGTGTCGAAGTCGACCCCTCGTTATTTCTTCTTCGAGGTTAGACTAGATACTTACTGGGTACATATTGTTTATGTACTCGCACTACACTTCTGCACTTGATGTGCATGATCTGAGGCAGGTGCATCATATCAGTCCGGCTCGCACGCTTGACTCTTGGTACAAGACTACATGGTGAGCTGCCCTTCCTAGCCGTTCTGCAGCAGCCGAAGTCTTTCTGTTGTTATCTATTTTATTTCAGACAATAGAGTAGTAATCTTTTGTATATTCTACTAGTAGCCCATACTCTTGTAACACCAGGTCTTGGCACACACAATAGTAGACTCTTGGTTTTGATTTTATTTCATGATCATGATTGCACCTATTAGCTTTCGTGTTATTTATTTTTAAATCTATTACTTCTTGAACCTTTTAAATTTAAAGAAAGTTTGATTACTTGGAAAATCTTTTAAAAGGAGAAATCGTTTAGTTTGCTCACCATTGGCTTGCCTAGCGACAACGCTAGCCGCCATCACGGCCTAAAATAGATTTGGCTCATGACACGGGCCCACTAGCCATGGTCACGGGCTAAATGGACCCGACCCGCGGTCGCCACGGGTTAAATGGGCCCAACGACTATAAAATTTTTTGTTTCTTTTTAGTTAAATACAACTTAGAGGAAAAAAGATGTTACATACTAATATTTGCATATTGCATACAAGTTACATACTAATTTTGGAATTGAATTAAACTTCTAATTTGAATTGAAAACTTTTGTTGAATTAAATACAACTTAGAGAAAAATATTGTAAAAAACATTCAAACCAATGCCTTAGACATTCGTATTGGGAAGGCAATGACGTGGCGGACTCTTTCGCAAAATATGCTGCTAATCTCACCGAGTACATATTGTTTTTACAAGAATCAGAATTACCATCACAGACTAGAGGCACGCTGATTATGGACATAATGCAACTTCCTTCTTTCAGAATCAGAACAAAAAAAATACTCCGGATGAAATTTTGGTCCATTATGAATAACTTCACAGAACGCAGAGCATGAAAGGAAAGGACCTCCTATCATATCCTTCCAAGATATCAAAATTGCATCATAACAGCAGAATTTACTAGTTATTCGGCTGAGATCTATATAGTTCCTTGTGGGAACTCTAATGCTTTAAGTAGTGCTCTCTCAAGGTCATTTGACCATGTAAATTAATTTTGTTATTTAGGTTCTTTGTCCGAAGAGGTTTTGGTACATGCCCCCTGCTTCTTTTTTGTATAATGGTTATTCAATAATAGATAGGTTAGTGGTCCATGCCAAATCCCCACCACTTCAAGGCGAAGTTAAATAAAAAGAAATTAGGAAAAAAGGTTTAGCACTTGGCGATGATGAGGAGCCTAAACTTCCGGAAGCAATAGCCTTAATTAGAAAAACACTGAAATTGTTTATGATGCTTATCAAGTTGCATTAAATCAGGCTTGACCAAATGTCCAACTCCTTCTTCTTCTGATTCTCAATATTCTAAAAGAACAGCTAGAGTAAGAAGACATAGTGTTTTGGCGGGGTTTAGTAGTAAGAATTTTTCATAACTAAATGAGCTTGAAGTTTATTTGTCGTAGAGGCTCGAGGAAGTGAATTCCGACGATACCTTTGATATTTTGCAATGGTGGAAGAACTGTAAAAATTACTTTCCGGTTCTTTCAAGGATGACCCTAGATATTTTAAATATTTAAGATTCAACAGTGGCATCGAAGAGCGCTTTCAGTCAAGCAAGACTTCAAATTGGTGGTCATAGACAGTATATGAGGGATAGCTTGGAAAAATCGGTACTTTTCAGAGATTGGATCCATTCAGAAAGAAGAAATTTTGGACTTGCTGAATCACAACCGGGGATAGACGAAGCTTATGAAGAAATGCTAGCTGAACTTGCTGAAGATGCTGCTTCGTCCGATAATGGAAGCGGCGATCACCAAGCTACTTTTCCACCACCACCAACAGAACTTCCTCCGAACCTTGAAGGATTTATGAAGTTTGTAAAAGATGGTTATTAAAATTAATTGCAATTTTCTTGAATATATTAAATATTATATTTGCAAGTTTGTTTTCCATCACAATAACTTGCAAATTAGGAGTTTAAATTTGAATTCAAAAATTAGTATGTAGCTTGTATTGTTTGCACTTCTTGATTAGTTTCTTTCATTCTCAATGGTGGTATTAGCATCTTGTTGTGCTCATTCCATAGGAGATAGGAAGACTAAAAAAGATATTTTTATATATTTTATTGCTATAATAAAAATATAAAGCATTGTTTTTAGGACCTCCTAATTTCATACAAAGGATTTAACAAATTAGCAACACCATAAATAGCAAAAATAGGGGAAAATATTTTTTAAACTTTCTTCTCATAGAATCAATAGCAAGTTGACAATTTTCCCACCCTGTGAAAAATGAGCAAGTCAAGTTTGCAAGTTCTGCAATATAAACCCAGTTAGAAATAGTAGGATGTCCCGAAAATAATTTTGTACCAATATGAAATTTTACTAAAAAATCAACAAGCATTTTAACATTAGCTCAATACCCATTAAACTTTGAATTTATGGTGTTTCTATAGTCATATGCAATAACCAAACTTTCATACATGTAATTCCATCTCGTTGGAAAAGGTTTAGGAACATTTCTCTCTCTTAGGCCACAATCATCGCACATTCTAAAATATTCTCTAAGTGTACCTCTACGATTAGAATGAAAAAGCCAGTTAAGAGCAATTTTAACATTTTCAATTTGAATATTTAAAATTCTCATACCATCACCCATAGTTAAATGGTAAATATGACAAATACATCTAACATGGAAAATGTTACTAAATGGAGGATTTAGCGTAGTGGTAAGCAAGTCTATAGCATTTGTGTTATTAGTAGCATTATCCATTAAACCAATATTATTTTATCACTAATGCAAAAATATTCGCAAATATCAGTAACTGTCCAGCAATAAACTGCCATATGTATCGCGGATCAATTATTCTATAAGCAATTATGCACTTTTGCATTATTCAATATGCATCAATCCAATGACATGTAACAGTAAGATAATCATAGTCGTTGTTACTTCTACCAATATCGGTTGTAATAGCAATACGATAATTTATATGAGTAAATAAGTAGCGCAAATGTTGTTCATATTCATGCTTATATTTATAAATATCTCTCTTTACGGTTGTGCGAGAAAAACCTTTATAAGTAGGATTATAAAATCTTCTAATGTAATGCACAAATGCAGGATCAGAAGGAAAACTATAGGGTAAGCGCATAACAGTTACCAATTTTGCCAAGTCTTCCCGATCTTTTCTCGGATCATAATATAAAATACCACCGGTAATAGTGTTAATTCTCGGTTGAAACTAATTTGAACCAGTAACACTAGAGTAAGTATGACTAGGACTAGGTGCACATTTCCCCTTGGCCAGAGCTTTCATACGAAGATATATGGCGTAAGGGTGTTTAGCCATGTGTCAAGCCAAAATTTTCGTCCCCAACCGCGTTGGTGCATATTTAAAAGCTAACTTTTGACCACAAGTTTCACACTTAGCCTTACTTTTTTCAAGTAATTGACTAAAAAAATGCCAAACAAGAGATATTTTCGTCCATTTGGTAGGTTCTCTAGAAAATATAGGGGCAGTAACGGGAGTATCAGTTGGGTCATCATTCTGATTAACAATGTTATCACTAGTTGGGTCAACATCAGGAGCATGACTAGTGGATGTATCATCATCCGATTGAGTTTCAACAAAATCATTTTCCTCCTCATCATTTTCATTAATAATAGTATAATCATTAGTGTAGCGACCATTTATTAATCCATGGTCTAGAAAATCACCGAATGCAATATTATGGAAAAATTCAATGTCGATAAATTTTAATAAACTATTATCGGTATCAAGAATAGCAGGTTCAAGACGGCTACGAGATTTGGATCCCGGAGCCAGGGTCGGGGAGGAGGAAGAGCAGTACCACTACTTTCGCCAGTCTAAGATTTTTCTTATCCTTAATTTTACCGTGCCCAAAACTATTTCTTAAGGAAGACATCATAATTAATCAAGTAATAGAACCTAACTAAAACAAACAAAATTACAATATTAAAACTTAAGACTTGGAACGAGTTTACCAAATTGACGAACAACTTGTTGTAAATTGATTAGCGTTGAAGACTTGAAGGATCCAATTCACCAATTTCATAATTATTTTCATAAATTCTAATAACCTCAATATTTTTGAACTATTCTTTTAATAAAGTAAGCAATAGTAGCAAACTCACAATTTTTTGTATAAAGTAAGAAATTGTAGCAACCTCACAAGTTTTTCACCTTTTTATTATAAAGCAAACAATTGTAGCAAGTATTGAAGAAATTTAGAGATATATTTTGATAAATTGATATTGATTTTGTAAGAAAAGTAAAAAAAATGAGAAGGTTTTTATATAGAAAACATATAAAAAAAATGTAATAATAAAGTTTGGGGTTAAAAATTAGTTGGGGAGGGAGGGCAGGGGGTTAAGTGGCTATTTTTTGGATACTTTTTCATCATATGGATGTTGGTGTCACAACCCGAAATTCCCACCACCGGGGCCGTGATGGCGTCTAACGTTGAACCCGCTAGACAAGCCAACGTGTTTAATCATATTTACTAAAAACCATTAATTATTAAGCGAGAACAGGTAAAAATCGGGTTTTCCGTAACTAAAAGCTTAAAAGTAAGAACAGATAAAAAGGAAATGCATAACTAAATCCATAAACTTAGCAAAATTCTCAAACTAGCCAACCCGGGTCTTTGGAATCACAATGTCACGGACTATCTATGATTAATACAGATAAAAGGTATGAAAGAAATAATACAATTGTTTTCTGAAGTACTAGAAACAGAAATAAAGGAAAGTGGCATAAGGAAGGGAATGCCAAGGCCTGCGGACGCCTGCAGGTCTACCTCAGTGTCTCCGGTGGACTGAAGGATACTCCCTCGATCAGTGTCCATTGGGTCCAATACTGTAATCTGCACAACATAAAGAAGTGCAGGTGTAGCATCAGTACAACCGACCCCATGTAGTGAGTAAGTGCAGAGCTTAACCTCGATGAAGTAGTGACGAGGCTAGGACACGACAAATAATAAGCACCTGTGCAATTCATTAATATATAATAGGAATAACGGCAGGAAAATAACCAGTTAAGTGTAAAATGGGGGAGAATATGCTGGGGACAAGGGAAACAATTTCTGAATCACAAAACGAAGCAACAGTCTAAGTATCAAAAATAGCACAGCAAGTAAACACATAGAACAAACAAGTACACGACATCACCCTTCGTGCTTTGCTCTCATCCTCACCAAAATAAGTGTACAACATCACCCATCGTGCTTTTACTCTCATCCTCACCAAAACAAGTAAATAAATAAATAAATAAATACACGGCATCACCGTTCGTTCCTTTATTCTCATCCTCATAATGCAATGAATAAATAAAATGGCACGGCATCATCCTTCGTGCTTTTAAATATTAAATCATGACACGGCATCACCTTTAGTGCTTTACACTCTCATCCTCACAATGCAAAAAATAAATACACGGCATCACCCTTCGTGCTTTACACTCTTCCTCACAATACAACAAATAAATACACGACATCACCCTTCATGCTTTACACTCTTCCTCACCCAAACAATATCAAGAACAACAGTTTTGGCAAGGAAAAATCAATAACATGTATCAAATCACAACATCCCGGCAAGGGAACAACAGTAGAAACAAATACCGTCCCGGCAAGGGATACACCTATAACCAATCTCGCTCAAGTGTAAAACTTAACAAAATAATCCTCAACCGACAATTAATCAACAGTGTTCGCAACCAAGTATTTCTAACAGTTGAATAACCTCCAAAATGAAACCTACTTCATAACACAGTAAATAACGAAGAAACATACATATATCATAATGACCGACTCACGGGCATACTTGACAACAATGCATAGGTACTCGTCACGTCACCTATACATTGAACATGTGATAAAAACGTAGCACATATGACTCAACACCTACTCCCTCAAGTAAGGTTAGGCCAAACACTTACCTCAATGCCACGAACACAATTCAAGCCTCAACTACCGCTTTACCTCTTGATTCCACCACGAAATCGCTCGTATCTAGCCACAAGTTACTTAATTATATCAATAAATGCTAAATGAATCAATTATAATTAATGGAAATGAGTTTTCTAAACTTTTCCCAAAAAAAAAACAAAAATCGACCCCGAGCCTGCTCGGTCCAAACTCGAAATTCGGACCAAAACCCTATTACCCATTCACCCCGAGCCCGGATATATAAATGGTTTTGGAATCCGACCTCAATTTGAGGTATAGATCCCAAAATTTCAATATTCTTAGGTTTTACCCAAATTTCTCAATTCCACCATAAAAACCCTAGATTCTAGGATGAAATATTGTAAAAAGAAGTTAACGATTAAAGAAAATGAGTTAGAAATCACTTACTAATGTTTTTGGAGAAGAAAGAGTGTTTGGAAAATCGCCTCTTATGTTTTTAGTGTTTTGAAAAATGAAAAATAGCTGAAAATCCCGTTTAAATATACTCCCCCCCAGGCCCCCACCGCGAACCGCACAAAAGCGACTGCGGCCGCGAAGACCCTTCCACCGCGGACAACGCAAAGGCGGTCGCGGCCGCAAAGACCTTTCCACCGCAGACCGTACAAAGGCGACCGCGGCCGCGAAGACCCTTCCACCGTGGACCGCACAAAGGCGACCACGGACCGCACTGGCGGGTTCAAAGATCTGTACTTCTCTGAACCTGCAAAAACCCTGTTCCAAGCCTAAAAACATCCCAGGACCTACCCGAAACTCACCTGAGCCCTCGGAACTTCAAACCCAAGGTGCACACAACCTCAAAAATATCCTACAGACTTATTCGTGTAATAAAATCACCAAAATAACATCATAAACATCAGATTAAACCCCAAAATCAATGAAATTTCTCAAAACTCCTTTAAACATCAAATTTTGTAATATAGGTACTAATCACGTCAAATGGATTTTGTTTCTTACCAAATTTCATAGATAACCCACATAAATCATATCGAACCTGTACCGGGCTCCGGAACAAAGCTACAGGCCCGATACCACATGTTTCACGTAGAATTTCATTTTCAAAAACCTTTATATTTTTCAGAAAACAATTTTCTTTAAAAATTCATTTCTCGGACTTGGGACCTCGGAATTCGATTCCGGGCATATGCCCAAGTCCCATATTTTCCTACGGACCCTCCGGGACCGTCAAATCATGGGTCAAGGTCCGTTTACCAAAAATATTGACCAAAGTCAACTTTACTCAAATTTCAATACAAAAATATCATTTTCATTAGTTTTTCTCATAACGGCTTCCCGGCTACACGCCCGGGCTGCGCACGTGAATCGAGGTGGGATAAAAGGAGTTTCTCATGACCTCGAGACACAAATTTAGCTAGAAATACACGGGATGACCTTTTGGGTCATCATAATCTCCACCTCTAAAAAATGTTCTTCCTCGAACGGACGTAGAAAAATACATGAATCGGGGATAAACTGGGGATATCAGCTCCGCATATCGGACTCGGTCTCCCAAGTAGCTGCCTCAACATGCTTCCCTCTCCACTGAACATGAACCAAGGGATAACCCTTCGATCTCAACTGACAAACCTGCCGGGCTAGTATGGCTACCGGCTCCTCCTCATAAGTTAGATCCTTGTCAAACTGGACACTGCTTAAGTCAAGTACATGAAAGGGATCGGCAAAATACTTCCGAAGCATAGATAAATGAAACACTGGATGCACGACTGATCGGTGGTAAAGCAAGTCTATAGGCCACCTCTCCTACCTTCTCAAGAATCTCAAAGGGACCAATGTATATAGGGCTCAACTTGCCCTTCTTTTCGAACCTCATTATGCCCTTCATAGGCGACACTCGAAGCAATACCCGATCTCCTATAATAAATGCCAAATCACGAACTCTGTGATCTGCATAACTCTTCTACCTGTACTGAGCTGTACGAAGTCTATCCTGAATGATCTTCACCTTGTCCAAGGCATCCTGAACTAACTCTGAACCCAACAATCTAGCCTCTCCCAGCTCGAACCACCCAACCTGCGACCGACACCTCCTACCATACAATGCCTCATAAGGAGCCATCTGAATGCTCGACTGGTAGCTGTTGTTGTAGGCAAATTCAGCTAAAGGAAAAAACTGGTCCCATGAACCTCCAAAGTCAATGACACATGCTCGCAACATATCCTCCAAGATATGAATGGTACGCTCGGACTGCCCGTCCGTCTGAGGATGAAATGCTGTGCTCAACTACACCTGTGTGCCCAACTCACGCTGAAATACTCTTCAGAAATGGGAGGTAAAACAGAGTACCTCAGTCATAAATAAGGGACACGGGCACACCATGCAGGCGAAAAATCTCTCTGATGTAGATCTTTGCCAACTTCTCTGAAGAATACGAAACTGAAACATGAATGAAGTGTGCTGACTTGGTCAGCCTATCCACAATCACCCACACTGCATCAAACATCCTCTGAGTTCGTGGGAGCCCAACTATGAAATCCATGGTAACACGCTCCCACTTTCACTCGGGAAGCTCAATTTGCTGCATCAAACCACTGGGTCTCTAGTGCTCGTACTTAACTTGCTGACAGTTCAAGCACCGAGCTACATATTCCACAATGTCTTTCTTCATCCTCCACCACAAATAATGCTTCCGCAAACCCTGGTACATCTTTGCGGCGCCCAGATGAATGGAATACCGTGAACTATGGGCCTCTTGCAATATCAATTTACGAATACCATCAACATCAAGCACACAAATACGGCCCTGCATCTCAAGACTCCATCATCATCCACTGTAACCTGCTTGGCACCTCCATGCCGGACCGTATCTCTAAGAACACATAAATGACGATCATCATACTGCCGGTCTCGAATACGATCAAACAATGAAGAACGGGCCACAGTATAAGCCAAAACACTGCCAGTCTCTAAAACAACCAATATCATTAATCGATTGGCCAAATCCTGAACATCTAAAGCAAGTGGTCGCTCCCTGACCGGTATATAAGCAATACTACACATGCTGGCTGACTTCCGGCTCAAAGCATCGACTACCACATTGGCCTTTCCCGGATGATAAAGAATGGTAATGTCATAATCTTTCAACAGCTCTAACTATCTTCTCTGCCTCATATTCAACTCTTTCTGCTTGAACAGATACTGCAAACTCTTATGGTCCGTGAACACCTCACACGACACACCATACAAATAATGCCTCCAAATCTTCAACGCATAAACAATGGCTGCTAACTCCAAATCGTGAACTGGATAGTTCTTCTCATGAATCTTTAACTGACGAGAAGCATAGGCTATAACCTTGTCGTCCTGCATCAGCACAACACCAAGTCCAACCCGTGAAGCATCACAATACATGGTATATGGCCCTGAACCTATGGGCAAAACTAACACCGGTGCCGTGGTCATGGCTGTCTTGAGCTTCTGAAAGCTCGCCTCACACTCATCAGAACACCTGAGCTGGGCACCCTTCTGAGTCAACCTGGTCATTAGGGATGCAATAGATGAAAAACCCTCCACAAACCGACGATAATAGCCTGCTAAGCCCAAGAAACTCCGAATCTCTGTAGCTGAGGTGGGTCTAGGACAATCTCTGACTGCTGAAATCTTCTTGGGATCCACCTGAATACCCTCTGCCGACACCACATGACCCAAAAATGCTACCGAGCTCAACTAGAACTCACACTTAGAAAATTTGGCATACAACTGTCTATCCTTCAGAGTCTGGAGGACGACTCGAAGGTGCTGCTCATGCTCCTCTCGGTTGCGAGAGCATATCAATATATCATCAATGAAAACAATAACAAACGAGTCCAAATAGGGCCTGAACACTCGGTTCATCAACTCCATAAAAGCAGTTGGAGAATTTGTCAACCCAAATGATATCACCAAGAACTCATAATGCCCGTACCGAGTGCGAAAGGCCGTCTTAGGGACATCAGACACCCTAATCCTCAACTGATGGTAGCCAGATCTCAAGTCAATCTTGGAAAACACTGCAGCGCCCTAAAGATGGTCGAATAAATCATCAATCCTCCGCAAAAGATACTTGTTCTTGACAGTAAACTTGTTCAATTACCAGTAGTCAATACACATTCTCATTGAACCATCTTTCTTCTTAACAAACAACACTGGGGCACCCCAATGGGAAACACTAGGCCTAATGAAGCCTTTATCAGGAAAGTCCTGTATCTGACCCTTCAACTCCATCAACTCTGGCGGGACCATACGATATGGCGGGGTAGAAATGGGCTGAGTGCCCGGAGCCAAATCAATACAAAAGTAAATATCACTGTCGGGTGGCATACCTGGCAGGTCAGCAGGGAATACTTATGGAAACTCACGAACAATGGGCACAGACTCCATAGAAGGAACATCGGCACTAGAATCACGAACATAGGCCAAATAACCCTTCTCGACCATGTGCCGAGCCTTCATAAAAATGACACTGCCCGAAGAATGACCAGGAGTCCCCCTTCACTCCAATCGGGGTCCTCCCGGTAAGGCCAAGGTCACGGTCTTGGCATGACAGTCCAGAATAGCATGATAGGGAAATAACCAATCCATCCCAAAAATGACATTGAAATCGACCATATCGAGAAGTAAAAGATCTACACGGGTCTAAAGATCACCAATGACCACTATACATGACCGGTAGACTCGATCTACCACCATAGATTCACCCACTGGTGTAGATACATATACATGAGTACTCAGGGAATCACGAGGCATAATCAGATAAGGAGCAAAATATGAAGACACATAGGAGAATGTAGACCCCAAATCAAATAAAGCTGAAGCATCTCTGCTGCAAACTGAAACCATACCTGTAATAACTGCATCAGAGGCCTCAGCCTCAGGCCTGGCAGGAATAGCATAGCATCGGGGTGGAGCCCTTCCAACCTGAATATCTCTGGGTCGACCTACTGCGGGCTGACCTCTACCTCTCATAGCCTTTCCTCCACCTCTAACTGTCTGACCTCCAACTCTAGCACCTCGACCTCCACCCCTAGCTGGCTGAGGGGGTAGGGGTTCACCTGGTGCGGGAATCATAGCACGGGAAACCGAATGCTGAGAACTACTAGAAGCTCGGGGGAAATACCTAGCAATGTGCCCTAGAACACCACAAGAGTAACAAGACCTCTGCTGCTAAGACTGCTGGCCCTGAAATTTTCCCTGTCGACCAGAATAACCACCTTGGAAGATCTGAAGCGGCGGTGCATTGATAGGAGCTGGTGGTGCACTGATAGGAGCTGGCGGTGCACTACGAGATACCTGAAGTGCCGACTGGTATGCTCTAGGAGGATGACCTCTGCCAAAAGGATCCCTGCCTCCAGATCAGGCACCACTAAATCAGCCGAAATGACGAGGTCTCTTGTCATACCCCAGACCACTGCCTTGTGACAAGACCATCTCAATACGCTTGGCCACATTGGCCGCCTTCTAGAATGAAATATCAGTACCTGACTCTCTGGCCATCTGAAGTATAATAGGTTGAGCTACCCCTCAATAAACCTCCCCATCCTCTCTTGATCGGTGGGGAGTATCATGATAGCATGTCGAGCCAAAGTGATGAACCTGGTCTCATACTGTGTAACAGTCATAGATCCCTGTTGGAGGCGCTCCAACTGCCTCCGAAGATCCTCCCTCTGAGTAACTGGTAGAAACTTCTCCAAGAACAACTCGGAGAACTGAGCCCAAGACAACGACGAAGATCCAACTGGCCTAGTCAAGCAAAAATCCCTCCACCAAGTCTTGGCGGTACCAGAAAGACGGAATGTAGCAAAATCAACCCCATTGGTCTCTACGATCCCCATGTTCCGAAGAACCTTATAGCAACTGTCCAAGTAATCCTGGGGATCCTCTGATGGTGCACCAGTAAAAGTAGTAGGAAATAACTTGGTGAACCAATCCAATCTCCACAAGGCATCGGCAGACATAGCTGCTCCCTCAACTGCCTGTGCCACAATACCCGGCTGAGCTGCTCCAGATGTCTGAGGTGCTGGAGTCTGGAAGTGAGAAGCTAACTGCTCTGGTGTGCGGGTTGTAGGAGTCTGGGCCCCTCCCCCAGCCTGAGAGACGGCTGGTGCAGTAGGAAGTAGACCGGCCTAAGCCATGCTCTCCATAAGACCCACTAAGCGGACCAGGGCGTCCTGAAGAACTGGGGTGGCAATGAATCCCTCTAGGACCTGAGCCGGTCCAACTGGAACAGTCTGAGTAGGAATCTCCTCGGCAAACTCTACCTGAGTATCCTCCACTGGGGCTGCTGCTCTGGGCTGAGCCCTGCCCCTGCCTCTAGCACGGCCTGGGCCTCGTCCTCGGCCCCTCGTGGGAGCTGCAACTGGAGGATCGGGCTGCTGATTTATAGATGAGGAAGAACACGTTCTCGCCATCTACGAGAGAGTAGAATAGAAACTCAGTTAGCATTTAGAAGTCAAATCGCACGACAGAGAAGAATAGATGTGAAGTTATTCCTAACTTTGCAGCCTCTGGGGGATAAGTACAGACATCTCCGTACCGATCCCTCAGACTCTACCAAGTTTGTCCGTGACTTGTGAGACCTAGGCAACCTAGAGCTCTGATACCAACTTGTCACGACCCGAAATTCCCACCACCGGGGCAGTGATGGCGTCTCTAACGTTGAACCCGCTAGACAAGCCAACATGTTTAATCATATTTACTAAATACCATTAATTATTAAGCGAGAACAGGTAAAAATCGGCTTTTACGTAACTAAAAGCTTAAAAGTAAGAACAGATAAACAGGAAATGCATAACTAAATCCATAAACTTAGCAAAATTTTCAAACTAGCTAATCCGGATCTTTGGAGTCACAATGTCACGGACTATCTATGATTAATACAGATAAAAGGTCTGAAAGAAATAATACAATTGTTTTCTGAAGTACTAGAAACATAAATAAAGGAAAGTGGCATAAGGAATGGGACACCAAGGCCTACGGACGCCTGCATGTCTACCTCAGTGTCTATGGTGGACTGAAGGATACTCCCTCGATCAATGTCCACTAGGTCCTGTACCGTAATCTGCACAACATAAATAAGTGCAGGTGTAGCATCAGTACAACAAACCCCATGTACTAAGTAAGTGCCGAGCCTAACCTCGGTGACGTAGTGACGAGGCTAGGACACGACAAATAATAAACACATGTGCAATTCAATAATATATAACAGGAATAACGGCAGAAAAATAACCAGTTAAGTGTAAAATGGAAGAGAACATGCTGGGGACAAGGGAAACAATTTCCGAATCACAAAACGAAGCAACAATCTAAGTATCAAAAATAGCACAGGAAGTAATCACATAGAACAAACAAGTACACGGCATCACCCTTCGTGCTTTACTCTCATCCTCACCAAAACAAGTGCACGACATCACTCTTAGTGCTTTTACTCTCATCCTCACCAAAACAAGTAAATAAATAAATAAATAAATAAATACACGGCATCACCCTTTGTGCTTTTACTCTCATCCTCACAATGCAACAAATAAATACACGGCATCACCCTTTGTGCTTTTACTCTCATCCTCACAATGCAATGAATAAATAAAATGACACAGCATCATCCTTCGTACTTTTAAATATTAAATCATGACACGGAATCACCCTTCGTGCTTTACACTCTCATCCTCACAATGCAACAAATAAATACACGACATCACCCTTCGTGCTTTACACTCTTCCTCACAATGCAACAAATAAATACACGGCATCACCCTTCGTGCTTTACACTCTTCCTCACCAAAACAATATTAAGAACAACAGTTTGTCTAGGAAAAATCAATAACATGTATCATAATCACAACATCCCGGCAAGGAAACAACAATAGAAACAAATACCGTCCCGGCAAGGGACACAACTATAACCAATCTCTCTCAAGTGTAAAACTTAACAAAATAATCCTCAACCGACAATTAATCAACAGTGTTCGCAACCAAGTATTTCCAACAATTGAATAACCTCCAAAATGAAACCTACTTCATAACATAGTAAATAACGAAAAAAAACACATATATCATAATGACCGACTCACGAGCATGCTTCACAACAATGCATAGGTACTCGTCACCTCACCTATACATTGAACATGGAATAAACATGTAGCACATATGACTCAACACATATTCCCTCACTCTCAGGTTAGGACAAACACTTACCTCGATGCCACAAACACAATTCAAGCCTCAACTACCGCTTTACCTCTTGATTCCACCGCGGACCGCACAAAGGCGACCGCGGACCGCACTGGCGGGTTCAGATATTTGTACTTCTCTGAACCTGCAACAACCCTGTTCTAAGCCTAAAAACATATTGAGACTTACCCGAAACTCACCCGAGCCCTCGGAACTTCAAACCAAAAGTGCACACAACCTCGCAAACATCCTACGGACATATTCGTGTAATCAAATCACCAAAATAACATCATAAACATCGGATTAAGCCCCAAAATCAATGAAATTTCTCAAAACTCCTTTAAATATCAAATTTTACAATTTAGGTCCGAATCACGTCAAATGGATTCCGTTTCTTACCAAATTTCATAGATAACCCACATAAATCATATCCAACATGTACCGGGCTCCGGAACCAAGCTACAGGCCCGATACCACAGGTTTCACATAGAATTTCATTTTCAAAAACCTTTATATTTTTCAGAAATTTTTTTTCCTTAAAAATTCATTTCTCTGACTTGGGACCACGAAATTCGATTCCGGGCATACGCCCAAGTCCCATATTTTTCTACAGACCCTCCGGGTCCATTTACCAAAAATATTGACCAAAGTCAACTTTACTTAAATTTCAACACAAAAATATCATTTTCATTAGTTTTTCTCATAACGGCTACACGCCCGGGATGCGCACACGAATCGAGGTAGGATAAAAGGAGGTTCTCATGACCTCGGGACACAGATTTAGCTAGAAATACACAGGTTGACCTTTTGGGTCATTACAGTTGGCCTTTGGGCCAAAAGAAAGAGTCGGGCCCGTTTGGCCCGCCATGGGACCGATCCTATGGAAAACCAAACGCGCCCGGTCTAAATGATAAATCGACCCACGAGACTTGTAACGACCCGACAAGTCGTTTTGCTTTCTAGGTTCCCGTTCCCCTAATTTAAACTTCTCGTATGTGCCTTCACTATTTTATGACTTGTGGGGATGGTTGATTTTGGTTTGGAAAGGTTCGGATTGAAATAATAACACTTGGTTCCTTAATAGTGACCTAAGATGGCTCAGTTTGACTTGAGTCAACATTTCAATAAATGAACCCGGAACTGGGATTTGACGGTTCCAATAGGTTTATATGATGATTTTGGTGTTGGCCGTCTGTTTGGATAGAGTATTGGGTGACCCAGGAGCATTTCAGTGATTAGTATTGAAAATTTATTCATTGAAGATTTTCAAGTTCTTAAAATTTGACTTGGAGTAGACTTTGGTGCTATCAAGGTTCGTTTAGGATTCCGAGCCTGGGAGTAGGTCTGTCGTGTCATTTATGACTTGTGTGAAAATTTTGAGGTTAATTGGAGTTGTTTTTTATTTTTTATTTTTAAATTATACTACTAGGCTGTGAGCCTAGTAATGTTTTATTTATAATAATAAAAAATTAAAAAACAAAGTCTATGATGTCCTACTAGAGGTAGGACGATAAAATATGAAATTACATACTGCCTATTACCATAATTGAGCTTATGAAGCCCAATAATGATATNATGGTTGGGCCACCTTGATTTTGCTTGGCCGCTCTCATAGGTAGTCTCCTAATATTTGCTTCTTCACGACCAGTGCTCAAAGTTGTTGTTGTACGTCCCTCAGAGTTGATTGGTACAAGCTGCTCCTTATTTGAAGTTACTGTCATTGGTGCTGCTACTATATTGGCCTGATCATCCCCGGCAAAAACAATACCCCAGTCTTTATCATCGTCGTCCTTGCATTGGTCATTCCATAATGTAGATTTGAGCATCATCGTCTCAGTTGCCAAGTTATCATTCATCATCATCATCTCATTCTGAGCAATTTTAATGATGTTTTCCACTTGAGGGCTTGAGAAAAGTAGTGTAGGAATGTTATCTTCCTCCTCTTCAACTCTCTCACCCCAAGTCTTGCGTCTAACAACAATTGCACTCATCTCACCTTGTTGATCCTTTGATCCACTTGTCTCGTTTGTGGATGCTTGTGAACCTGAAGGCACAACTTTGTTTGGTTGTTGATTATTACCTGTTGACAGTAGTTGCTGTCCAGATTCACCCGCATGCTCACCAAAGGATTCTAGCAATTGTGAGGGGACTTCAAAAACTGAGGTATTTAGCTTGACCGGTGCCTTGATCTTTGGAGTTGTCTTCAACAAACTAGCTGCCTGGACGTCCTCATTGGTACTG
>MDKH01057122.1:0-18803 GCA_005239495.1 Nicotiana undulata
CCTTAGGACCGCAGGTGCGGTCTCGCACCTGCGAGGGAAATGATCGCCCTTGCGGAAGAAGGGCCTGGGACCCTGGGCTCTCACCTGCGGAGTTGGGAGTCGCACCAGCGGTCCCGCTCCAGCGGAGGAAGGGCCGCGCCTGCGATGGAAGTCACACCAGCGAAGGCTGGACCGCACCTGCGGTCACACCAGCTGTTGTGCACCAGCAGTGGTTTTTGCTGGTTTTTGGCCTCGCGCGGGATTCGGGAGGCACCTGGACCCACCCGAGCCCCTGTCCAAAAATACCAACAAGTCCCAAATCATCAAACGGACTTGCTCGAGCTCACGGAACACTCAATACCAAGCTAAAACTCAGAATCACCCTCCAAAACCCCTAAATTCAACACTTAAGAACTTGAAATTCTACGATTCTATGACGATGCGCCGGACCGACCCACACAACTCGGAACGACTTCAAAGTTTGCAGACAAGTTATAAACGACACAACGAAACTATTCCCGGTCTCGGAGTTTCAATCGGACCTCGGGAACATAAAATCACCTTTCAAGCCAAATTTCAAATTCTTCAAAAACTTCAAAACTTCATTACCTCCAGTTTTCCTCATTTTGATCCGAAACCAATTAAATCAAGCCCGTTTCACACCAAATTTCACAGATAGGACAAATAACATATAATAAACCTGTCCCGGGCTTCAGAACCGTAATATGGGCCCGGTAACACGGTCTTCACATAATTATTCATTTCCAAATTCCTTTATTATTTTCAGAAAATAATTTTCTTTAAAAAATTCATTTCTCGGGTTTGGGACCTCGGAATTCGATTCCGGGCATACGACCAAGTACCATATTTTCCTACGGACCCTCCGGGACCGTCACATCACGGGTCCGGGTCATTTTACAAAAAATGTTGACCAAAGTCAACTTTATTCAATTATTCAATTCAAAAATCCTATTTTTATCAAATTTTCACATGGAAGCTTCCCGGCTACCTGCCCGGGCTGCGCACACATATCGAGGTGAGATTAACGGAGGCTTTCGGGGCCTCGGATACAGATTTAGCTGGAATTACTTAGGATGACCTTCTGGGTCATCACATTACTTCTAGCCCTGCCTTGTTTTTGATTGAATTGTCTGATGAGCTTTTTACTGTTCTTTGTTCATATGTCTGACCATTTCATCTGATCTTGTTGGTTATTTGAACATGTTGGTTTATTTGACCACTTAATCGACCATGAGGCAGCCAATTAGGAGTTGATGACTGATAATCACGTTCATCAATGCTACTCTTCGACATGTTCATATATTTCTATTAATATTTATTTAGTTTTTTAATATATGTTATTCCTTCACCAATTAGGAGCCAATACGGAGTTGATGACTGATAATATATGTTAGAAAAGGAAACTATTGAAGACGTATAGTTGGCCGTAATGGCTTTTCAAAAATCATTTTCACTAGGAACAAAGATGGGACATACTATTAATTCGCGTTTTCAGTTGGTTTATTTTTATCGAACTATATTTATATATATGTCGAGGACCGGGCAGAGACTACACATGTAAGTTTCATAACTACTATAAATGTTTATAGTATTATATAGTTAGTAATTTTCTATCTTCTAAATAAAGGGTCGCTACAAGATCAATTTGGAGGAGTACACTCAGAGCTTGCCACCAAATGAGCAAGGAGAGCGACCGCCCATTCCATCCGAAGAAGCGGAAAGGATATGGTTGGATGTTGTCGGTGGTCCTAAAAAGGGGATAGCATACGGCCTTGCAGATAAATCGTTTTGGCGCTACAGGGCTGGATTGCAAGGTATAGGGACTTCCGCCCAAGGCGAAGCGATTGATAGGTCGACTATATTGTCTATTGAACAGAAGATTGCAAAGCTGACAGTAGAGCTTGAAGAGTCAAAAGCTAGAGAAAAGAAACAACTAGAAAGGAGTGACGAAAGATTTAATCTCCTTCAAAGTCAGCTTGCCAATCTTCTTGCTAGTGGCGGTTTTCCCATTCCCCGGTCTCCTCCTCCTTCCCCATGTGCCGGCGATGAAGATTATAGGAGTGAAGATGAAGATGAAGATGAAAATGAAGATGGTGCTACAAAAAGAACTCATTGAATGTTGTGTATTGTTAAACAAAGTTTTGAACTTGTCAATATTTTGATGTTGTTGGTTATTTGAATGATGATTATATTATTTTGTTATCGAACATTTTAGTAGTTTTTGTTGTGGTTATTAGTTGTCGTTAAGGTATTGTTGTGGTTATTTATATAATGTTAGTTATGAGTTGTTGTTGAAGTCTTGTTGGGTTATCATTATGGTTCAATGGCAGAATGTCAGCTGCCATTATAGGATTGGTATAAATTGACAGGTGGTGTAGCTTAAAAGCAACCATTTTTTGCCCAGTTTTTACCCAGATTTCCGACCGAATTAGGTCGGAAATTAATTAATTTTTGCCCAGAATTCATACTTTCCGACCACATTCGGTCGGAAATTTCAAATAAAATATCCAGGTTATTCACGTTTCTGACCGAATTCGGTCAGAAATTGTGAATTTATACATATTTTTAAAAACAAATTAAGAATTTACAAATAATTATTTAATTAAATAAAATTATATTTTTTTTAAATTTTCGACCGATTTCGGTCGGAAATTTCCGACCACTGGCGGTCGGTACTCGTTTGCGACCAATAGCTCCCCGTCCAATTAAAATCGGTCGCAATTTGGTCGGAAACTTCGGACGAAAATCACCTTATTTCTAGTAGTGAATTCCTCCCATCCCCACTCCTCAGGTAATTCCCCACAAATCCACTCCTCAATCCCATATTCTTCCACTCCAACTCCTTTGCACATGAACACATAGCACCAACATTATCCTTTATAAAGGGGGCTAATAAATCTTCTATTGAAAAAAAAGAAAGAAGAGGGGAAGACAACGAGAGAAAAGGAAGACATCATAGATATTCTAAAACATTGGAGTCTTTTGATTTTCTTTGATTTCAAGTTTTTTTTTAAAGAAACGTTATGCTTCTGTCTTCATCTTTGATTTGATTTTGTGGATTTTGATTATGGAATCCATTTGAGGCACGGTTGGTTTGAAGTTCCAGTTTTTAGTCAGGTTTTGATGTTGAGAAAGAAGATCTCCGGGAAGTAACGACAGAATCTCCCACCAGTTTGTACGACCATCGATGGAGTCAGGGTTTCTAACAAGTGTAAGGGACGCAAGGTCAAATCGCTCAAGAAATCAAGGCCACAAACTGACCACCATTTTAAAACTAACAATTTTTTCTTGGTTTAGAACAGGAACAGAATAATTTTAGGAAACAGTTCGTGAAAAGACAAACACCACCAAGTGTAGTTCTCAAATCTTTTGTTTTTTTCTAATATACATGTAATCATGTTATCCTTAGTTTCATTATAGGGAATCAATACCCTATCTTCAACACAGGGTACTACATCCCCTGGTCGCATTTATTTTCTGCCTTCATAGGGTACAACACTCCCTAGTAGAATCTCAGTGATCCACGAGACTCACCTTATTTCCAACATAGGGTACTACATCCCCTGGTTGTATTTCTCATTGCTAACATAGGGTACGACATTCCCCAGTAGCATCTCAGAGATCCACAAGCCTCTTCTCATTTCCAAACACAGGGTACTACATCCCTTGGTTACATCGTATTGCCAACATAGGGTACAACATTCCCTAGTAGCATTTCAGAGCGCCACGAGCGTCATTTTGTTGCAAACATAGGGTATGACATTCCCCAGTAGCATCTCAGAGAGCCACGAGCCTCTTCTCATTTCCAAACACAGGGTACTACATCCCCTGGTTACATCTTATTGCCAACATAGGGTACGACATTCCCTAGTAGCATCCTAGAGTGCCATGAGCCTCATCTTATCGTCAACACAAGGTACTACATCCCCTGGTTGCCTTCATTCATGTTAACACTGGGTACAACATCCCCTATTATAAAAAAAAATGTGTCTTTTTCAATTCTTTATTCTGCAATAGCAAAGATAGTTTAATGTGTTTTCAATAACTCACAAAAAATTTCTAGTGCAAACTGGGGCAGAAAATTTTTGTTTGTTTTGTTTGTTTGTGATGGCTTGTAGGTTTTTCTGCAAAGCACGGATTGGATGTGCAAAAAAAATAAGATTCCAGCTCTTGCCAGATAAAATGGAATGTTTGATCTCAATAACAGCCACAATCAGCTTGGACTAATGCATGCGGAGACAGAGAGTCCCAAGATCCATCTTATCATCATCTGATCAAGAAACACACCTGTGAGTGTGTTTCATAGTCTGTTTCATCGAGAGCATCGAGTTTCAGTCTAAAGTCAATGGGAAAAGCAAGTCAAGAATCAAGACAAGACTCCAGATGACATTTAGATAGGAATTTTGTAACTCTTAGATTTCAAGAGTATGTAATTTTCTGTTCATTTTGATGTAATAGTCGGAACTGCGGATCGGAACCTCGACGGAACTTCACTCGGCTCTCCCTCTAAGAATACTCCATCACTCTTGTTTCACTTGAACTACACGTGACCTGATTCCTTTATAACCTAGGATATGTAGGCTGCCTAAAACCAAGGCTCGGTCACATCTTTTTCTTTTATCTTCTTTTCCTTTTCAAATAATAGTGAGGTAAACAATTAGTCATCGTGTTCATTTTCTTTGCCTGAAAACTCTTCATGTTTCCAAGCAAAGAGGGACATGCTGTGAACAACTAATTTTTGACCACACCCAAATTCTATACTATTTTGGTGTAAAATATTTCTTCTAGGTCTAATCATAATATTTTAAAACTTTTACCTTGCTCTTAATAGGCTTTATTTCATTAAAAAATTAATTTAAAAAAATCCCCACTACCACAAATTTCTATTTAAACAAAGAAAAATCACAAATATATATATATGTACATATAACTATACATACTAATTTTGTGTGTGTGTGTATTTTACCTTTGTTATTTATTTTAACTAAGTAAAATGTTAATAAAAAAAAACTAACGAAAAGAAGAAGAAAAGGGAATCCGTTACCTTTATTTTTTTTATTTTAACTTAGTAAAAAGTTCAAAAGAAGAACAAAAGTAAATCTGAATTTTTAAAAAAAAACCAAAGAGAGTAAGAATCCTAACTAGTTGCATAATCCCCATATTTCTCAACTTCCTCCCATCCCCACTCCTCAGGTAATTCCCCACAAATTCACTCCTCAATCCCATATTCTTTCACTCCAACTCCTTTGCACATGAACACATAGCACCAACATTATCCTTTATAAAGAGGGCTAATAAATCTTCTATTGAAAAAAGAAAGAAGAGGGGAAGATAACGAGAGAAAAGGAAGACATCATAGGTATTCTAAAACATTGGAGTCTTTTGATTTTCTTTGATTTCAAGTTTTTTTTAAAGAAACGTTATGCTTCTGTCTTCATCTTTGATTTGATTTTGTGGATTTTGATTATGGAATCCATTTGAGGTACGGTTGGTTTGAAGTTCCAGTTTTTAGTTCAAGGTTATCCGGTTCCGATTTCGGAATCGTGTTTTGTCACTGTCTCGTTCGTTTCCCATTAGACGTGTGATTTTTGTCGTTGAAATTCACCTGTATTTTGCGTTCAAACAAGATTATTCAAAGTGTTTTGCCATTTCAAGGTCCTTACCTCTATCACTGGCGAGCTTTGCCGGAAAACGGTTAGCACGTCATCTTTCATTCGAGTCCGTCGATTCCAACTGAGGTTCCGGCCAATTTTCTGGTTCGTTTGCTCGATTTTGCCGTTGATACTTAAGAAACCACCATTCCCCATTGTCGTTTTCTCTTTGCAGCAGTGCTCACTGAAAGTCTTAGGTAATTTTTGAATAATATTTCAAAGTTTTGAGCTTATTACTTCTGTTTCTGTATTTTGCATGTATTTGCTTAGCCAAAATAAGATATAAGATGATGTGCATTTTGTTGGTTAAAGTATTTACTGCTGGTTTGGTATGATTTGCCTTTAATTTTGCTACAGTAAAAAGTGTTCCACTAAAATAAAAAAAAGTAAACTAGATAATATAGTGACAACATTTTTTTTTTTGAGTCTTTCACTTGGAGAAACCAATATTTGTTTTTCACTTATATGTGACTAATACTTTCTATTAATCGGTTGGAAGTAGGTGACATGGGTTGACCCAATTCCTTTAACTATAAATTAAGGTATGCCTTCACGCGATCCGGACCAAGTTGTTTTTTAGTAATTAAGCGTGATAAATTGTGTACACGTACGCGTGACATGATTCAAATGCCGATTTTCAAAATAACACCAAGATACACATTCGCGCGACTTTGGTCAAATAATTTTAATATTAAATAAGTGCTATTAATTATGTACACATACGCGTGACATGATTTCTAGCTCACTAAATAAAATGAGTATACGTACGCGTGACTCGTTTCTAGATAAAAGATTAAAATATATTTTTTCAAAAAACAAAAAAGAATACTCACAGCATGCCCTTTTCGTTCTATTTCTCAATGTATGTAAAGAGTATATGTCCTAATATTTCCATTAGTCTTTAAAAAATTATTAACTTTGCATGGTAAAATAAAAGGATTTTCTTCAATGTAGAAATTCATGTACATTTTTGCGTAAGATTATTTTTGTGCAAATTGCGAGCTTTGTTATTTGTAACGAATTTCTTCTAGTTTAATAGATTGATTATTTTGTATGTGTTTTTAACGTTAAGATGATCCAGTTAGTTTGGTTTACTTTTTTTTTTTGTTTCGTTTTTTTTTTCCTTTCGTTTTGTCTAATTTTTACTTATAAATCCTTAGAAAATTATAAACACAAATATCTCAAATCTGAAAATAATTGAAATACTCTAAAATAATAGAAAAACTTTAGATGTACTTTAAATATTAGCTCATGCGTTCATACCCGAACCTTGAATTGATATGCTTAAATAATAAAAGGATCATGTACGCATTCCGCGTCTCAATGCCTTTAGAATTAAAATAATTATGTTATAACCATGTGTACATTCTGTATCTTGGTTTAACATTTAATTTCAAAGAATTACCTTGTGTGCGTTCTGCATCCCGGTGAACACAATTAATAAAATATAATAATTAATTAAGCGGTAATAGATAAGGCATAATTAATAAAATACAAGAATAGCTAAAAAATTGATTTAAGCCTTACATTAGTCAATAAAGCGACCGTGGTAAAACCACGGGACTCGAGGGGTGCCTTACACCTTCTCCTCGGTCAACAGAATTCCTTACTCAGTCTTCTGTTTTCGTAGACCATAAATTAAGAGTCAAACCTTCCTTTTGAAAGGGGATTCAATAAAAGGTGACTTGAAACACCAAAACTCAATTTCAAGTGGCGACTCTAAATAATAAATAATTCCTTTTTAAGACGTCACTTTAATTGGAAAAACTCTTCTAACTCAACAACGTAATAGGGTTGCGTGAAAAAAAGAGGTGTGACAGCACCAGCCCCCGCAAGTCACAAACCATAATAAGCCGCTATGGGAAGTCTTATTTAGGGGAACGAGGTCCGATAACGTAAAACGACCGGTCGGGTCGTTACATAATAGGAGCATCAGAAATATTCTCAAATTTTAAAGGAAAAATATTTTCAAAAAATTCAGCATTTTTTGTTTCAACAATAGTATTATTTTCAAGTACATCACTTTTGACTACTAAAAATCTATATGTTGCACTGCTTTCAGCATACCCGATAAACATACAATCAGATGTTTTAGATCCTATTTTCTTTTATTTGGATCAAGCAACATAACTTTAGCGAGGCACCCCCACACTTTCAAATATTTCAAATTAGGTGGATAGCCCTTCCACAACTCATAAGGACTTTTACTTGTTTTCTTATAAGGAATTCTATTTTGTAAATGTCAAGCAGATAAAATGGCTTCACCCCAAAGATTATCCGGGGCACCAGAACTAACAAGCATACTATTCATCATTTCCTTTAAGGTTCTATTTATTCTTTCTGCTACACCATTTGATTTTGGAGAATATGGCGGAGTTATCTCGTGAATTATGCCTTCTTTCTCACAATAATCTGTAACGACCCGGCCGGTCGTTTTGAGATCTAGCGCGTCGTTCAGCGGTTGGAAGTCATGGACAACTTCATTTTCGGTATTACGACTTGTGCTTATGGTCGGAATTGAGATTCAGGAAGCTCGGAGTTAGATTGGAAGGAAAATTCTCATTTCGGAAGCCTTAAGTTGGAGAAATTGATTAAGATTGGAATTTTGAGCAAACGGCCTCGGAATCAGGATCGGAAGGTTCCATCAGGTTCGTATGATGATTTTGGACTTGGGCGTATGTCCGAATCGGGATTTGGATAACCCGGGAGCGTTTCGGCATATAATGTGGAAGTTAGCATTTTGAAGGAATTTCCTAAGTTTGGCTTGAAGCGCATTTCAGAGATATTGATGTCCGTTTGGGATTCCGAGTCTGGGAATAGCTTCGTATGGTGAATCTGGAGTTGGGAGCGCGATCGGAAGTGAATTCGGATGTCCGGAGGTCAGTTTGAACTCATTTGGCTAAAGATAGAAAATTGAATATTTTTGAAGAATCCGGCCGGAAGTGAAAAATTTGATATCAGGGTCGGAATATGATTCTGGAAGTTAGAGCAGGTCCGTAATGTCAAATATGACTTGTGTGCAAAATTTGGGGTCGACCAGACGTGATTTGATAGGTTTCGGCATCGAGTGTAGAAGTTTGAAATCTTAAGTTCTTAAAGATTTGGATTGGAGAACGATTCGTCGTTTCGATGTTGTTTGATGTGACTTGAGGCTTCGAGAAAGTCCGTGTTATGTTTTGGGACCGGGGACGGGGTCCCGGGGGCCTCGGGTGGATTCCGGGTGGTTAACAGATCAAAAGTTGAAGTTGGAAAAGAGCTGAAGTTGCTGTCATCTGGTACGACCGCATCTGCAAGGGCTTTGGCCGTAGGTGCGGAGCCGCATGTGCGCCCTTGGATGCCGCATGTGCGAGTATTGGCTGGTTGGACTGGGAGCGCAGGTGCGATGAAGTTTCCGCACCTGTGAATGCGCAGATGCGGAGGAGAGGGTCGCAGGTGCGAGAGTTGCTGGGTTGAGTCAGAGCCGCACCTGCGATGGAATTTCTGCAGGTGCGGAGCCGCAGGAACGACTATTGGACCGCAGGTGCGAAAATGGCCTAGGCAGATTGTTTTTAAAACCAAGAATTGTTGGTCATTTCTTCACTTCTTCTTTGGTTTGGGCGATTTTGGAGGAGCTTCAAGAGAGGGTTTTCGTCAGGAATCACGAGGTAAGTAACTCCTTCATGTTTCTAAGTTAATACAAGATTATTACATGGATTTGAACATGAAATTTTGAGAAATTTTGGGGTTTTGAAGAAAAACCTAGAAATTTGGTAAAATTGGATTTTAGCCATGAGTTGAGCATGAATATTTGAGTAAATTGTATATTTGGACTAGTAAAGCTATGGGTAGGGTATATCTTCGAGAAATTTCGGAATCCGGGCGCGTGGGCTCGGGGGAATTTTGGTAAATTCTTCGAGAGGAGTTGGGAATTTGTATAATTTGAATTGTTAACAAGTATTAGAGTATATTCTCATTAGTTTGTCGTTATTTGGTTAGTTCTGGAGCATTTTGCAACGATTCGAGTCGTCGGGAGGGCTTGGAGGCCGGTTATGAAGTTTCAGAGCGAGGTAAGTCTCCTTTCTAACTTTGTGAGGGGGAAATTCCCCATAGGTGAACTAAATGAATAAATGCTATTATTTGCGGGGGCTACGTACGCACAAGGTGACGGGAGTCCGTGCGTAGCTACTGTTATGCCATGTCCGGGTAGTCTAGGACCCACTAGCATGCCTTACGTGTTGTACATGTGATCCTATCATACTTTTCGGCTGATAATTCTATGGAATTGGTAATTTATTTTCCTAAAAAGGTTAGGGTGTACTCTTCTTAATTATTTGGAAAGAGGATGGGTTTTCCCGTGGATTATTGTGTTCCTGGCAAGGTTATTTTATTGAATATTGTTAAAACTTGGCAAACGAATTATCAGAAAAAAAACATTCTAAATACTACTTTCATGTTTAATTAAAGAGAATTTTATCACTTCTATGAGACACTGTTTTCTTGAATAAAATATGAATCTTTTATGTGAATACGTGTACATATGAGCACCTGAGTCGCATGTATGATTCGCGAGCAAGCTAGCCGTATTGTTATTATGTTGACCGCGTCGCATGATCGATTTGCGAGCGGGGAAAATAGATGCATCTATGGTTCGAGCCGTTCGACCCTCGGCAGTGCACCGTTTATTATTGTTGGTCCGCGCCGTTCGACCCTCGACGTTTCTTGCGCATGATATTTGCTGCATAGTTGCTATGTTTTGTTTTTGCCTTAAGACTGGCCTGAAATTCTAAGTTGTCAATTGAAATGACAGAGATTGAGAATTATTAAATATTTTGGATGAATTTGTTCCTTCCCGTTGATTAGGTTGTTATTTGATTAAATCACCCATGTTGATTAATTGGTATTAACATGATGAAGAATTTAAGTGTAAATTTTGGAAAGAGTTGACATTATTTATTCCTGAACTTAATAAATTGCCTATGATAACAAACCGGTCTTTTTGAGCTCTAGCGCGTCGTTCAGCGGTTGGAAGTCATGAACAACTTCATTTCCGGTATTATGACTTGTGCGTATGGTCGGAATTGAGATTCAGGAAGCTCGGAGTTAGATTGGAAGGAAAATTCTCATTTCGGAAGCCTTAAGTTGGAGAAATTGATTATGATTGGAATTTTGAGCAACCGGCATCGGAATCAGGATTGGAAGGTTCTAGCAGGTTCGTATGATGATTTGGGACTTGAGCGTATGTCCGTATCGGGATTTGGATAACCCGGGAGCGTTTCGGCATATAATGTGGAAGTTAGCATTTTGAAGGAATTTCCTAAGTTTGGCTTGAAGCGCATTTCAGAGATATTGATGTCCATTTGGGATTTCGAGTTTGGGAATAGCTTCGTATGGTGAATCTGGAGTTGGGAGCGCGATCGGAAGTGAATTCGGATGTCCGGAGGTCAGTTTGAAGTCATTTGGCTAAAGATAGAAAATTGAAGATTTTTGAAGAATCCGACCGGAAGTGGAAAATTTGATATCGGGATCGGAATGCGATTATGGAAGTTAGGGCAGGTCCGTAATGTCAAATATGACTTGTGTGCAAAATTTGGGGTCGACCGAATGTGATTTGATAGGTTTCGGCATCGAGTGTAGAAGTTTGAAATCCTAAGTTCTTAAAGATTTGGATTGGAGAACGATTCGTCGTTTCGATGTTGTTTGATGTGACTTGAGGCTTCGAGCAAATCCGTGTTATGTTTTGGGATGGAGACGGGGTCCCGGGGGCCTTAGGTGGATTCCGGGTGGTTAACGGATCAAAAGTTGAAGTTGAAAAAGAGCTGAAGTTGCTGTCATCTGGTGCGACCACACCTGCGAGGCTTTGGCCGTAGGTGCGGCCTTGGACGTCGCAGGTGCGAGTATTGGCTGGCTGGGCTGGGAGCGCAGGTGCGATGAAGTTTCCGCACCTGCGAATGCACAGATGCGGAGGAGAGGGTCGCAGGTGCCAAACATTGCTGGGTTGAGTCAGAGCCACACTTGCGATGGAATTTCCGCAGGTGCGGAGCCGCATCAGCGACTATTGGACCGCAGGTGCGAAAATGGCCTGGGCAGATTGTTTTTTAAACAAGAATTGTTGGTCATTTCTTCACTTCTTCTTTGGTTTTGGCGATTTTGGAGGAGCTTCAAGATAGGGTTTTAGTCAGGAATCACGAGGTAAGTAACTCCTTCATGTTTCTAAGTTAATACAAGATTATTACATGGATTTGAACATGAAATTTTGGGAAATTTTGGGGTTTTGAAGAAAACCCTAGAAATTTGGTAAAATTGGATTTTAGCCACGAGTTGAGCATGAATATTTGAGTAAATTGTATATTTGGACTAGTAAAGATATGGGTAGGGTATATCTTCGATAATTTCAGAATCCGAGCGCGTGGGCCCGATGGCATTTTGGTAAATTCTTCGAGCGGAGTTGGGAATTTGTATAATTTGAATTGTTAACAAGTATTAGAGTATATTCTCATTAGTTTGCCGTTATTTGGCTAGTTCTGGAGTATTTTGCAACGATTCGAGTCGTCGGGAGGGCTTGGAGGCCGGTTATGGACTTTCGGAGCGAGGTAAGTCTCCTTTCTAACTTTGTGAGGGAGAATTGTCCCCATAGGTGAACTAAATGAATAAATGCTATTATTTGCGGTGGCTACGTACACACGAGGTGACGGGAGTCCGTTCGTAGCTACTGTTATGCCATGTCCGGGTAGTCTTGGACCCACTAGCATGCCTTACGTGTTGTACATGTGATCCTATCATAATTTTCGGCTGATAATGCTATGGAATTGGTAATTTATTTTCCTAAAAAGGTTAGGGTGTACTCTTCTTAATTATTTGGAAAGAGGATGGATTTCCCCGTGGATTATTGTGTTCCTGGCAAGGTTATTTTATTGAATATTGTTAAAACTTGGCAAACGAATTTCCAGAAAAATATTCTAAATACTATCTTCATGTTTAATTAAAGAGAATTTTATCACTTCTATGAGAAACAGTTTTCTTGAATAAAATATGGATCTTTTATGTGAATACGTGTACATATGAGCACCTGAGTCGCAGGTATGATTCGCGACCAGGCTAGCCGTATTGTTCTTATGTTGACCGCGTCGCATGATCGATTCGTGAGCGGGGAAAATAGATGCATCTATGGTTCGAGCCGTTCGACCCTCGGCAGTGCACAATGTATTATTGTTGGTCCGCCTCGTTCGACCCTTGGCATTTCTTGCGCATGATATTTGCTGCGTAGTTGCTATGTTTTGTTTTTGCCTTATTACTGGCCTGAAATTCTAAGTTGTCAATTGAAATGACAGAGATTGAGAATATTAAATATTTTGGAAGAAGTTGTTCCTTCCCGTTGATTAGGTTTTTATTTGATTAAATCACCCATGTTGATTAACTGGTATTAACATGACGAAGAATTTAAGTGTAAATTTTGGAAATAGTTGACATTATTTATTCCTAACTTAATAAATTACCTATGATAACCATGCTTAGTGTCACACTTGAATAATCTAAATTGACCTATAGCAAGTGTCTAATCTGACCTCTCGTCACTACCTCTCTGAGGTTAGGCGGGATAGTTACTGGGTACACGTTATGTTCATACTCATACTACACTTGTTGTGCATTTTGTTGCATAGGTACCTTCATAGCCCAGTGACTGACTTGGAGACTTGGACGGGCTGCATCATCTGGAGGCGTTCCGCAGCTGACAGAGTCGTCTTCCTATGTATTTGTACTTTATTTCCAGTCCTTGTTTAATTTGTACCTCGGACAAGCTTTGTATGATTGTATAAATCCTTAGAAGTTGCTCATGCACTTGTGTCACCAGGTTCTGGGGATGTGTTGGGATTTAGTCAACCAAAACTGAATTGAATTGCTGTCGTACTTAATTTACGAAGATTTATTTATTTGATTATGAAATGCAATGAAAGGTAATGATTTCGAAAATGTTAAAACAGGAATTTCTTCAACTAATTAAGGTTTGGCTTGCCTGACAGTGGTGTCCGGCGCCATCACGACTTATGGAATTTGGGTCGTGACATAATCATTCAACAAAATAAATTCACCACCTCTATCGGATCTAACTCTTTTGCTTTTCTTATCCAATTGATTTTCTACTTCAGATTTATAAATTAAAAACTTATCAAAAGCTTTATCTTTATTTCTCAACAAATAAACTTTTGTATATCTAAAAAAATCGTCTATAAAAGTCACATAATATTTTTTCCCTCCTCTAGTCATAGTTTGTTTCAAGTCTTCTAAATCAGTATGGATTAAACTTAAAATTCAGATTCTCTAAACACAAAGGCGCATGATTTCTTAGTTAGCTTCTGCACAAACTTCACGCTTATCAATATTTGAAAAATTAATATTTAAAATAAGATCTTCAGAATGCATTTTCTTAATATAAGATAAACTAACGTGTCCTAATCTAGCAAGCCATAAATTAAAAGAATCAATCAAGTAAGCAGAAGTACTAGCATTTTCATTGATAACATTGAGTACAAACAAGCCATGATTATAATAGCCTTTGCCAACAAAATTATTATTCTTGGTCAACACGACCTTATCAGATTCAAAAGAAACCTCCACTCCCACTTTTTCTAATAATCCCACAGAGACCAAATTGGCTCGGATACTAGGAACATGCAACACATCATTCAATGCCAAAGTTTTGCCAGATGTGAATTTGAGAAGAACCTTGCCTTTTCCAAGAACTTGAGTAGTTCTTGAGTCACCAAGATAGACAACTTCTTCTCCCTCCTCAATTGGGGTGTTAGACACAAAGTCTTTTTTGTTAGCACATATGTGCCTAGTGGCACCAGAATCTAATACCCAGTCTTTCACATTGGCCACAAGGTTCACTTGGGAAACAACCGCAATAATTATATCATCCACTTTGGCTTCAGTCAAATTTACTTTAGCCTTAGCGGGATTGTTATTCCCATACCTTTTCCAGCATTGAGCAACATAGTGGCCACGTTTGCCACACACAAAGCAGTTGCCTTTTTTCATGAAGGTTTTGTTGTTGGTTTTGAGCTTATAACCAATTCTTTTGTCATACATGTTGTTTGATTTTCTCTGACTCTTGTTGTCCTTTCTTATAGTAGCAATCTCTTTTTCTTTGTCAGCAACAACTTGCTGGCGGTTAAAATTGTCTTCACCAAAAACATCAATTTTCGAAACATCAGGAAGAGGTTTGGCATAAATAATTGGTGATGGAACATCATCATAAGTAGTTGGGGCAGTGAGTGTAGCAGCATCAACAGCAACATTATCCGCGTTATTCTCCATAGTAACAACGTAAAAATATCCTTTGATAGACATATCCGATTGAGACATAATGTGATAAAGCAGCTGCTGAAAGATGGGATTATTTTCATAGATTATGTGAAGTCAGAAGTGAATTTGGCCGCTCCTCTGGCTAAACCTTTGGGAAGAAAATTAATATCTGAAACATCGAGGGGAATGAGACTTTTTTCAATTTGAGTTATATCAACTATGATGGTAACACATATGTGATTGGAGATCCCATGAAGTAGGTTCATATGGGTAATAACAAGTCATTAGTTGATCAAATGTGCACTATTAAATTATATCCCTTCCTATGGTGTGTGTGTGTGTATAGTGCAAGACTGCAAGGAATGGGAGGCTGAGTTATTAAACTCTTAATCTATTCCATAGCCTAATTTTAGGTGGTGTATTGCGCTGCAGAATACACTTGATGGATGTACCTATATGAGTGTGGAGTGGGGCCGCTCCTATGAAATTTATGGCAAAATATTTCTAGAGCACTCATGAAAATCAGGCGCGCGCATGGCCTATTAGCGCAAAACCGCGACAAACAACAAAGTGTGTGCAGGTATAATATGATAGATAAGACACTAAACTTACAAAAGAATTTTTGGTTCATAGAAGTTCTAAACTTCACCAATTGTTCTGTAAGTTTAATCTTATTTTATCTAGGTCTGGTTCATAGTCCAAGAGACACCAGATGCGACGCGTTATGCTTGTTTGTGTAAACCCAACAATTTTTTTTATTTCGTTATAATATTCTTTTTGAGCTATGTGGGAGATTGTTAAAAAAATAATAATTTTAATATATCAAAAAGAATATTCAAATTTATGTCTATATTCATTCTTTTAATGGGTCTTTATAAGACCAATCAATTAAATATACTTTAATATCCATAACTGAAAATTTAAATAATTTTGAATATAATATTTTTACTAACCTTTAATGGCCATCTTTATGGCTATCAAAATCAGTTTGATTTTTTGATAATAATGAATTTGGTGTTTGAAACGTTTTGGCTTAATTGCTTTCAATGTTATGTAATATTTCTTTATTAACAAACAGATGTAATGTTTGGTGTTGTAAAAGTTCTGAACGTTGGTAACGTTTCATGGGAAACGTTTCTTTATTTTAAAAAGATAGATTTCCAACTTTGGCTTATATATATGTACTAGTAAATGATTGCTCGTGCTGAGCTCGGGCCCAATAAATATATGCTAAATATTAAACTATAATTTTTAGGAGCTTCATACAGATGGACAGTTATTGATTTTTTTTAGTCGGTATACACGAAATAGACACTAATGATACATGATTGTTCATAATATATATATATATATATAGTGGCTTATAAGCACTTTTAATTTTACCAAATGCGTAGATAAACCAAAAAGTGCTTATAAGCCAGTTTGACCAACTTATAAGTTTAGCCAAACACCCTCATAATTGTTTCTTCATTTATCCATTTGTCATATTAATGGATAGTACTTATTTTTCTTTTTTACCTCAAGTTGACTATGTTCTACTGTAACAAAATTCTTTACCCAAACCAAATATTACATTATATTTAAGATCTTAGAGATAGGTATGGTAAAGTTAGATCAATTTTGAATTGCAATGATAAATTAAAAAATTAAATTGAATTTATATAATGAGCTTATATTATTTATCCCAAAAGGACCTACTAAACTTTTATATACTCCGATTTTACAAATGATATGCTAAAACTGGATGAAATTTAATTTGCAATGAAGGATAAAAAAATGAGGTTCTTTTATACTTCTTAAAGGTTACGTAAGAAAATATTTTAAAGCACATGTACTAAGATAGTACCACCTCTGTTCCGATTTATATAAACTTATTTTCTTTTTAGTCCGTTCTAAAAGAATGACTCCTTTTTAAATTTGGAAACAATTTAGCTTGAATTTTCAACTCTACCCTTAATAAGAAGCATTTATAACCACACAAATACCAGAGGCGGATCCAGGATTTGAGGCTTATGGGTTCCTACCGTAATTTTAGATTAAATATGCATTAATAATTGGGTTCACAGTTAGATATTTATAAGAAAATTCTTCATCTATTCTTCAACTCCGTGCCCAGCTAAACAAATTCATATAAATTGGGATGGAGCGAGTAGCACTTATAAGTTAGAGACACTCTGAATTTATGAGGGCATGCGTCACTTTCATGTGACGTCATCAACATTAATGCCTTTTTGGCGTGGAAACAAGGTGTACTATTCCTTGGATTTACAAAAATATACAACTGCACTTACCGTTAAAAAAAGTAAAAGCAGGGCAAAATGAAACTCAAAAAATTGCTGCAATTCAGTTTATTACCTGTACAAGGATACATTGAGGATTAGAAGAAATAATGCTGATTTTTCAGCAAAAAGGCAAGTCTTTACACTAATACAGCTCAGCAAGGAAAGTCAGCAATTCCAAAAATACCCTTATGCCAGGCAGGCATGTCAACGGAGAGCTGCTAAACTCTTCCTTATAGAATAAGAGAATATGCATGTGTTTATTTGGAGGGTGTGAAAAGAGTAAAATTTTCTTTGTGCTGGATTTTCTTTCATACAATCTTTGTTGTTTCTACTCCTAGTTATACTTGTGAAGACCCAAACGGTCATCTTATGTAATTTAAGCTATATCTGTGTTCCGAGACTGCGAGAGCCTCCACAGCCTCACCTCGATATGCGTGCGCAGCCTGGGCGTGTAGCCGGGAAGCTATTATGTAAAAATTTGATAAAAATGAATTTTAATAATTAATAAATGAATATAGTTGACTTTGGTCAATATTTCTGGTAAACGAACCCGGACCCGTGATTCGACGATCCCGGAGGGTCCGTAGAAAAATATGGGACTTGGCATATGCTCGGAATCGAATTCCGAGGTCCCAAGCCCGAGAAATAAATTTTTAAAAGAAATTGTTTTCTGAAAATAATAAAGGATTGTGAAAATGAATAATTATGTGAAAACCGTGTTACCAGGTCCGTATTATGGTTCCGGAGCCCGGAACAGGTTTATTATATATTATTTATCCTATCTGTGGAACTTGGTGAAACGGGCGTGAATTGGGTAGTTTCGATCAAAAGTGAGACTTTGAGGTTTTAAAGAATTTGAAATGTGGCTTGGAAAGTGATGTTATTTTCCCAAGGTCCGAGCGAGATTCCGAGATCGGGAATAGTTCCGTGATGTCATGTATAATTGCAAAGTTTGATGTCATTCCGAGCAGTTTAGGCCGGTACGGCGTATTGAAATGAATTCTAGAATTTTAAGTTCTTAAGATTTGATTAAATAAGTTTTGGGGTTTGATTTCGAGTTCCGATGTTGTTCTTCGTGTTCCGAAAGTTCGAGCGAGTCCGCTTAGTGATTTAGGTCTTGTTGGTATATTTGGACGGGGGCTCGGGTAGGCCCAGGTGCCTCCCGGACCCCGCGCGAGGCCAAAAATCAGCAAAAACCACTGCTGGTGCACATCAGCTGGTGTGACCGCAGGTGCGGTTGCCCAGCCGCAGGTGCTGGACCGCCCCTGCGGTCCCAGCCCCGCAGGTGCGATCCCTAGCCTTTTTGTCTAGAGTCCGCAGGCGCGAGACTCAGCCCGCAGGAGCGAGACCGCAGGCGCGGTCCAGGCCCTCGCAGGCGCATGACTTTCCGCAGGGGCGACCAAATTCCCGCAGGAGCGGCCTCCGCAAGAGCGGATCCTTTTCTGCAGGAGCGGCCCCTGCTGGGCTGGCCCAAGGCCGCATGTGCGAGCATTTTTCTGCACCTGCGGTACCGCAGGTGCGAATTAATTTCCGCAGGTGCGAAAATCGCCCAGTTAATTTTAATTCCTAAGTCCAAAACAGAACACTT
>ML247927.1:749-18964 GCA_005239495.1 Nicotiana undulata
AGATTGCAGGGACGTATATGTGTTCCTGATGTTGATGGCATTCATGAGTTAATATTGCAGGAGGCCCATAGTTCCCGGTATTCCATTCATCTGGGCGCTGTGAAGATGTACCAGGACTTGCGGCAGCATTATTGGTGGCGTAGAATGAAGAAGGATATTGTGGCCTATGTAGCTCGGTGCTTGAATTGTCAGCAGGTTAAATATGAGCACCAGAGACCAGGTGGTTTGATGCAGCAGATTCAGCTTCCCGAGTAGAAGTGGGAGCGTATCACGATGGATGTTGTAGTTGGACTTCCACGGACCCAGAGGATGGTTGATGCAGTATGGGTTGTGGTGGATAGGCTGACCAAGTCAGCACACTTCATTCCGGTGGCAGTTTCATCTTTAGTGGAGAAAAGTTAGCTCAGATCTATATGAGAGAGATTGTCAGATTGCACGGTGTGCCCTTATCTATCATATCAGACTGAGGTACTCAGTTTACCTCCAATTTCTAGAGAATATTTCAGCAAGAGTTGGGCACACAGATTGAGTTGAGCACAGCATTTCATCCCCAGACGGACGGGCAATCCGAGCGTACTATTCAGATTTTGGAGGATATGTTGCAGGCTTGCGTTATTGATTTTGGAGGTTCATGGGATCAGTTCTTGCCTTTAGCAGAGTTTGCCTACAACAACAGTTACCAGTCGAGCATTCATATGGCTCCGTATGAGGCGTTGTATGGTAGGCGATGTCGGCCTCCAGTCGGATGGTTTGAGCCCGGAGAGGCTAGGCTATTGGGATCTGAGTTAGTCCAAGATGCCTTAGATAAGGTGAATATTATTCAAGATAGGCTTCGTACAGCTCAGTACAGGCAAAAGAGTTATGCAGATCACAGAGTCCGAGATTTGGCTTTCATGGTAGGAGACCAGGTGTTCCTTCGAGTGTCGCCTATGAAGGGCGTGATGAGATTCGGAAAGAAGGGAAAGTTGAGACCTAGGATATTGGTCCATTTGAGATTTTGGACAAGGTAGGAGAGGTGGCCTACAGACTTTCCTTGCCAACACATTTATCTGCAGTACATCCAGTGTTTCATGTATCCATGCTCCGGAGGTATATTGCGTATCCATCTAATGTTCTTGACTTCAGCGGTGTCCAGTTGGACAAGGATCTGACTTATGAGGAGAAACCGGTAGCTATATTAGATAGGCAGGCTCGTCAGTTGAGATCGAAGAGTTATCCTTCGGTCCGTGTTCAATGGAGAGGTCAGCCTGCCGAGGAAGCTACTTGGGAGTCCGAGTCCGATATGAGGAGTCGTTATCCCCATCTTTTCTCAGACTCAGGTACTTTTCTATGTCCGTTCGAGGACGAACGTTTGTTTTAGAGGTGGAGATTGTGATGACCCAAAAGGTCATCCTAAGTAATTCTAGCTAAATCTGTGTTCCGAGGCCCCGAAAGCCTCCGTTAATCTCACCTCAATATACGTGTGCAGCCCGGGCGTGTAGCCAGGAAGTCTTTATGTTGAAATTGGATGGAAAATGGAATTTATGATAATTAAATGAATAAAGTTGACTATGGTCAACATTTTTGGTAAACGGACCCGGACCCATGATGTGATGGTCCCGGAGGGTCCGTAGGAAAATATGGGACTTGGGCATATGCCCGGAATCGAATTCCGAGGTCCCAAGCCCGAGAAATGAATTTTTAAAGAAAATTATTTTCTGAAAATAATAAAGGATTTTGAAAATGAATAATTATGTGAAAACCGTGTTACCGGGCCCGTATTATGGTTTCGGAGCCCGGAACAGGTTTATTATATGTTAATTGTCTTATCTGTGAAATTTGGTGTAAAACGGACTTGAAATGACGTGTTTCGGATCAAAAATGGGAAATTTAGAAGTTTATGAAGTTTGAGAAAATTCTATAGATTTTGGAGTTTAATTCATTGTTTTTTATGTTGTTTTGGCGGTTTTATTACTTGAATAAGTCTGTATGATGATATGGGAGTTGTGTGTGTTTTTGGTTTTGGGTCCTGAGGGCTCGGGTGAGTTTCGGGTAGCTATCGGAGTGTGCAAAGTGGAAAAATCTGGTGTTTTTGATCATTTGCTGGTGTCTGGTGTAATACCCTTCGCGAACGCGGCCAAGGGCTCGCGAACGCGAAGGGTAATAATTGTGGCCTGGTATTTTACTCTACGCGAACGCGTCCCCAGAGGTGCGAACGCGTAGTGTTAGGCTGGGGTCTGGGGGGTTGGTAGTTTGTTCTTCGCGAACACGACCCTATGCTCGCGAACGCGTAGGCCAGTGGAGTCAAACCTACGCGAACGCGGCCAAGGACTCACGATGCGTAGGTCAGGTTAGTTAACCCTTCGCGAACGCGGCCAGGGACCTGCGAACGCGAAGGGTATTTATGCCCAGTTATTAAAATATCCCAAAACAAAATACCATACGGGATGTTTTCTTAATTTTCACTTCATTATTCTTCTCCAAGACCCATTGAAGACCTCCAAGCCATCTTCTCCTCCATAACCATTTGGGTAAGTGTTCCTAACACCAATTTCTTCCATTTCCCTTCCTTAATCGCTAGAACCTAGGCCTAAAATCATGAAAACAAGGTAGGAATTAGGGGGTTTTGGGTAGAGTTAGGTTTATGAAATTTTTGGGAATTCAACCTCAATTTGGGGTTGGATCTTGAAACAAATTATATATTCTAACTCGTGGGGTTATGGGTGATCGGGTTTTGGTCCAAACCTCGAGTTTGGACCAAGCGAGCTTGGGGTCGAATTTTAGTATTTTTGGAAGAATGATAGAAAATGTATAATTAGGCTTTGGGGATTGAGTTATTGAATAATTATTGATGTTATTAAGTCAATTATGTCTAGATATTATCATTTCGGAGTTGGTTTCGAGAGGCAAGGCTGTGATTGAGGCTTGACTTGCATTTTTGGAGTCGAGGTAAGTGTTTGGCCTAACCTTAGCTTGAGGGATTAGGTATAGAGTCTTATTTGCTATGTGTAATTCATGTCCAACGTATAGGCGGGGTGACGAGTGCCTATATGTTGCGGTCAAGCATGCCCGTGAGTCAATTGTGATGAATCATACCGTGTTCTTAATATTCTCTGTACTATGAGTAATTGGTGATTTAGAAGTGATACCTTGATGTTGTTTCATGACATGGGGAGTTATTGTGTTATTTGTTTCAGTTGAGGCTTTTACTGTTGAAATTGTATTTCTGATGCGAGGTTGGTTATAGCTGAGTCCCTTGCCGGGACGATAGAATTTTATTGAGTATTTCCATACACTTGAGACTTCTTATTGTTGATCTCACATTATATTGTTGCTTTTATATTATTTATCGCACGAGGGGACATGTCGTGCTTATTGTTTATTAATTAAATCACGAGGGGACATGTCGTGCTGATCGTTTATTATTTATCACACGAGGGGACATGCCGTGTTGATCGTTTATTATTTATTGCACGAGGGGACATGTTGTGCTGATTTCATGTTATTTATCACACGAGGGGACATGCCGTGTTGATCGTTGATTATTTATTACACGAGGGAACATTCAGTGCCGAGTGTTACTATTTATGCACGAGGGGACATTCTGTGCCGAGTGACTGTGAGATTATGCACGAGGTGACATGTCGTGCCTTTTGCTGTTCATTATCTGTCCTGAGACGTTAAATTCCTGCTTTTACTTTTTACACTTCAGTTATTACCCTATTCTACTGTGCTAGCATTTTGTTGCCCCTTTTACCCCAAGCATGTTCTCCCTGTATCTGTCTTACTTGCTTATTTTCGTCGATATTTTTCTGTTATTATATAGAATTGCACAGGTACATATATTGTTATCGGTCCTAGTCTCGTCACTACTTCGCCGAGGTTAGGCTCGGCACTTACTCAGTACATGGGGTCGGTTGTACTGATTCTACACCTGCACTTCTTTATGTTGTGCAGACTACGCAGCCGGACCCGGTGGTCACTGACGGTCGGAGCATTCCATCAGTTCATTCAGGAGACATCGAGGTAGACCCGCAGACGTCCGTGGGCCTTGGAGTCACCTTCTACCCTTCACTTTCAGCTCTGTCTTATCTTATAGTTCAAAGACAGACATATGTACTTATTTTCAAACCTTTGTTTTAGTAATCTCTTAGACAGTTCGTGAGTATGTGACACCAGTTCTGGGATTTGTATATGGGTTTTATTTTGAAGTTGTTACATTATTTTTGGTAAATTGTTACCCTTCATATTGTTTACCATCGATGCCTTAGTTACCTCGTTCGTTTTAGTTATTGATAAATTTTATCTAGATCAAACGTTGACTTGTCTAGCGGGTTCAACGTTAGACGCAGTCATGGCCGAAGGAGGGATTTCGGGTCGTGACAAAGTGAAATTGTATTTTTAGTATAGTGCACAAGTAAAAGTGAAATGAGGGAGTACAACAATATTTGAACCTTTTAAAATAATATTTCATTGTATCCCAATTTATGTGGCACTCTATTATTTTTAGTGGATCTCAAAAAGAATGTCACTTTTCTATATTTAGAAATAATTTAACTAATTAATTTAGCTTAATAGTTTCTATTGTACCTTTGATGAGATAATTTATAATCACACAAATATTTAATGTTTGTTTTAAATTACAAATTTTAAAAAGTCTTCATTTCTTTCTTAAATTCCGTACTAAGGCTGTATAAATTGGACGGAGGGCATATGTCGACTTAGTCTGGAATATATTTCAAGAATGTCAGCCGAATTAGCAAGATTGTTTGCGTGTGCAGGTGGATTTCGCTAATAGCTATATTATATATATAATGACCCTGCAGGTGGATTTTGCTAAGAATGGCAGCCAGCTTAAACATCAGCATAATTATTCTCATGGTTATAATTACTAGTAGTATTATCTTGATCAACCCAGCTTCATCACATTCACCAACAAGCTCTAATTATATTGATGGTGATGAAAAGTTTGACTCTGGGAATAATGTTTTGCAGGGAATGCTTCGTAATCGTCGAGTGTTGGCCGCAGTCTGTTGGTGTGAGAAATGCCAGTGTATTTGTCTATGTCACTGATGGTTGATGCATATACCTTCTATTTACTGTGTGTGTGGAAAGCATTTTATAGGTGTGTACAAGACTATTGGCACCTAAAATATTTCCCTTTTATAATGTTGTTTTGTAATATTGGACTTGTTCTATATATTAAAAGAGTGTTTTTTATGTTTTAATCTACCCTCCATCCTTTATGTGCCTTACGATATTATGATGAGTCTTTCTCGCAGGCGGATCAATAAAATCAGTGGCCTAAAGCCAAACTTTGATAAGCGGACTTAAGTTCTACTTTTTTTTATAATTTTTTTAACCGATTTTACCTCCTCATAGTTAATATTACTCAATATGTTATGAAACAATAAAAGAAGAAGAACAATATTGCAGAGAAAGAGAGAGGGGATTCTTATTGAATTTTGAGATGAATTAAAATGGAATAGGATCGCTCTATTTATAGGGAAAGAGTGACTTAGCCACCAAGTAAAATCCCTAAGATCTCTCTAAAATATAGACATTCACCTTAAATAGAATTCTATTTATAACACTCCCCCTTGAATGTCTATTCAACAAATAATGTGCCTCATTAAAACCTTAACTAAAATAAAATCCAATGGAAAAAAAATTCTAGAAAAGGAAAAAGAGTACACATGTTTAGAAATGCGCCTTTTGGTTGCCTCGTTAAAAACCTTGCAAGGAAAACCCCGTGGGACAAAACCTTGTAAGGGAAAAAGAGTACAACGTGCATTAACTCCCGTTGATGAGAGCGTCAATTCACATCCTTCAGTCTTCGCATCCTAGTCTTGTGCACTAGCTTCTTTAAAGTTGACGTTACCAGAGATTTGATGAATAAATCATCCATATCAACTTCAATGAATATGTTGCACCTTGAAAATCCTCGATATCACATTATCATGCATATAGTTATAGTAAAGATACAAATGTGCACAAATTGCACTTAGGATGTAGTACTTCATGACCAAGAATTCTATATGCTTTAAGCAATATCCTTCAGGGATTGTCATATAAGTTAAGTCATATAAACCGTATAAATAGACTTTAGATTTGCATCAAGTTTTCATGTCACACCAGACATATAATATACATGAAAATGATTGCACAAATGATTGACTTTATACTTTCAAATGTTTGAACTGCATGTCCAAAACTATATGTCTTTCATATGAAACAAATTCTATTCGAATTGTATATCTTTAAATTGGTCAATATTTTTTTGTCCATATTCAACAGACTTAAGATCCTCATGTATACTTAGCGTTATGAAAGATGTCGTCGACAAATATTTTATGTCGGTTCTAATATTTTTTTTCATAAAGACATAACATAGAGATCTCTTCATTAATAAATTCAGGTACCTGAATCTCTCATGAGATTTTATGAAGTGTTATGTCATGTGATCTTCTAGATCACTTGCCTCCTTTATTATGATCATTTTGATCATTTGCTCGTCTTCTTTATCAAGAAGTTTATTTGAACCCGACTTGTCTATACTCTTTAAGTGTACCATAGACTTTGTCCTTCTAGGACTTAATATGAGCATTTGCAATGAGAATATAGTTACTTTCTTTGGGTCAGCAAATGTGTCTGGCATGCTTTGCAATATATTGCAATGAATTATCTTTTATGAACTCAAGTCCATATTATCTTATTCAAGGATCTATATGTACAAATGATAATTCTTTCCACATAATTGTTTATCATGTCTCCCGCTCATGTTAGAAAAACTAACTTTCTTCCTCAATTTTGGGAACTCATATTTGTGCATTATGGTGTTAATCAAAATATACCCCGCACATCAATAATAATAAGATGGAATTATTTAGTTCTTGACCCTGAGAGGAGAGAATGTAATATACTTTCGTGTATAACATATATCAAACTGATATAGATAACTTTGTTCTCATAAGCAATAGTTTAGCTATTAAGCGGGTGCAGTCAATATATCATTTTGCTAAAACAGTTGTGATGTAAACCAGCTTATCAGGATAAACTATCTTGAATAGAAAATCTTAAAATTATGCTCGAAATTAAATTATTGAGCAAGTTACCTCACAAACACCAGGTTGTGGGTTAATAATAATCACACATGTAATCATCTCATAGATGCATCTTATGTGGTATACATGGCAGGTGAATGGGCCCAGATTCACCTTTGATAAATTCCAGAATTCAAGAGATTTAATCCCAATTTTAGTTGGTATAATAATCGCAAGAACAAACAAATAAGAGAATTCGTAAAGAACTTTCTAGTTCTTTAATATTTACCCATGTGAATTCTCTTTCATTTTTGCACATCATACTTAAATTGATATGGCTAAACTAACTATGCCAACTGAATAAATTATCAATATTGATAAAGTTCAGGTTTACACCATGACGTGTGCAATTATCAATAAACTCCAAGTTTATTATGATGGTTTTTATATCAATAAACATCCACGTTATTATGGTATTCTTTTTTTTTTTGTGCAGTACGAACTATAGAATAAAGCGGGTAACTTTTCACATACATATTACCCCGCTACAAGTTGTAGTAATAGAAGATATTAAATCTTTCCTTATTTATAGTCCCAATATAACCATCCGCTTTCGCGAATACTTTAGAAACTCAATAAGTTTTTTTGAGACTTATTACAACACAATAAATTGACATGATGATCAATTATTCCTCTAAAATAGTAATAATTGGCTCTTCCAAAACTCTCAATTAATTTGGTACTACCACATATTCATCAACATCCATATGGTGAATATCACTTTTAAAGAGATTATGATCATTGTCAAAATTATATGCAAGATCTGTTTCTTGCATTTTTATTATCCTTTAATAATCACATTACCAAAATATTTTGGCGTACAATAGGTATGTGACCAGTGCTTATTCATGCCATAATAATGACATTATTTTTTTATTTTCTCTCAAACCTCCTTCTAGAGGTGAGTGTGGTATATTAACTACCACTAGCACGTTCATATTCTTCCAAGAATGAATATGTATTCATAAATCAGATGTTGTCACATTCACATCATGAATGGACCATAATCATCTATATGTGCTCTCCAAAATCTCATGTCATATCGATGACAAACATTACTTTCAGAGAATGAACGATTATTTTGAGAATCGTTATTATTCTCATTATCATAATGATGATGATGATTATAATTTCGTCTATTGCCACGTCCACATCCATTGCTACATTCACGGTAATAATTTTGTCTTCTTTCAGACTTATCACATATTGCTATTATATTTTCTTAAGGGGAATGAGAATGAAGCAAATTTAATGGGACGGGTTTTTACTTCTTTGCCCATAATCATACATGAATTTGATCATGGCAAGACATAGAAATTTTACCACTTCGGGTGGTTATAATTTCTTGCAAACTCTATAAGAGTTATAATCAAAGTTATTGTCTTTGAATGCATTTAAAATCAAATTATAGAATTTCAAGAACTTAAAAGAGAAAAATAAAGTAAAATACATACCTTAAATCATAATTTAACCATGAAGGAAGTTCATGGAACAATTGACAATCATTATGCTCAATTCCAAAGCTTCTACTCAATTGGTTAGAGTCACATGATGATAATGTGTTATGAAACAATAAAAGAAGAAGAACAATATTGCAGGGAAAGAGAGAGAGGGGATTCTTATTGAATTTTGAGATAAATTACAATGGAATAGGATCCCTCTATTTATAGGGAAAGAATGACTTAGCCACCAAGTAACAAACCCTAGAATCTCTCTAAAATATAGACATTCACTTTAAATAAAATTCTGTTTATAACACTATAAGCAATATAGACATTTGGAAAAGAAGCAAAACTTTTTATTTGGTCGAGTATATCGATTAGAGTATTATGTTCTACTTATTTTATCTTTCTTTAATACTATTCATTCAAAAGATAAGTCTAAACCATCAATATCTTTTATGGTTAAGGCAATGTCTTTCCAAATTCTCGCCACCTTGTTATATGAAATTATTTTATCTTTAAATAGAAAATCAAAAATATTTTCATACCAAATAACGTATATTGGGAAACATATACTCCCCGTCGTCTTAAAATGTTCAAGGTGTTATAAATGTGGAATAACCATCAATTTTTGTCTTAAATTACATACAATTACTTGCATTAAAACAAAATTTTAATATTCAATATCAATAATAAGGCGTCGAGAGATTCTTGGTGACGAAATATAAATACTTGTGTTATAATTGGCAATTCTTCAATGATGACGAAGCTTGAAGTTAGCAAACCAACTTGATCAGCAATATTTAATTTCACGCAATTTGCATCTCATGATTGTAAGAAAATATATTTAAATTACAGCTATTTAATTAATACATGTGGAATAAATTTGATACATTTGGTTATCAACATGTGAAATGTTAAATCTAAATCCTAAGACGGATTTAAAATTAGCGTAGACATTTAACGTTAATTCATTGTTTCTTATTGATGACAATTGACCATGACGCTGACATATATATAAGCATTTGTTAATGCATTGTTAAGTGAGAGATAATACCTTCGTTGTCACGACCCGAATTTCCCTCCGAAACGGTCTCGTGACGGCACCTAGTCTCTAAGATTAGATAAGCCTTAAACATGCGGAAAATAAGACCACATAACAATAAAATAGAAAAAGGAGAAGAAAATATATAACTTAGTCGCTCGGCATTTACAACTTTTGCTTTCCCAAAACCCGGAATGTCACAAAATCACAAGCTCTGTACTACTGTAGCTCCATACAACGGAGTAAGGATAATGTATATATATCTCCTATGTCTATACTAGAGCAAAAGGGGACTTGTGGGATTCTGCAGATGCGGCAGAATTACCTCGCGGTCTCCTCACAGCTGCTGAAATACTCCTAGCCAAAACGCTGTGTACTGGTACCTGGATCTGCACATGGAAAACATGTGCAGGAAAGGGCATGAGTACTCCACAATTGGTACCCATTAAGTTCCAAGCCTAACCCCAGTCAGGTAGTGACAAGGTCAGGTTATGGCTCTACCGGATATTTATAGTAAAAACAGTTGAAAATCTAAGCAGAGATAGATAATGAGTTAAAGCAAAACAGTAAAAACGGTAAACTGTAAAGAATAGTAAAGAGAGCCCTCGGCTCAGCACAACATATATCTCAATAATAAATATGCAATGCAGTACAAGGAAAAAGCTCCAGGAATCTAGTCTATAGTCCCAATTTAAATATGCGATGCAGTACATGGAGAAGGCTCCCCGAATCTAGTCTGTAGTCCCAATTTAAATATGCAATGCAGTACAGGGGGAAAGCTCCCGGAATCTCGTCCGTAGTCCCAATTTAAATATGCAATACAATGCTTACAGGACACGGGATAATTGAACAGTTCAGAAAGAAATCATGACAATATACGGATAAAACTACTTAAACATGGTACAGATATTGACAATTAGGAGTAACGCAAGTAAGACAGGTAGACATGCTCATTCCTAAGCTACACTACGCAGTTAGTATAGGAAATAATGAAATAGGGATAAATGATTTATGTCATGAAAGGAAAAAATGGGGTTTTAGAAACAATAGCCCGTGTACGCACTCGTCGCCTCGCGTACACGACACTCATATAACAAAACAATATCAAAAACCACCTAAGGGGAAGTTCCCAACACAGAGTTAGGCGAGCCACTTACCTCGACTGCGCTACTCAACCCAAAATCACGCTCTTGCCATAAGTATCCGACTCCGGGTGTCCCAAATCTAATAAATTCGATTGCATAATGTAAATAACACTTTAAGGAATCAAAATAGCTAATTAATTCGAAGCTAATACGCGAAATTAGGAAATTCGCCCAAAAAGTCCCCCGGGCCCACGTCTCGGAATCGGGTAAAATATATATTTTCCGGACACTCATTCACTCACGAGTCTAACCATATAAGAATCTCACAAATCGGAGGTCAAACACCTAATCAAAACTCAATAATTCGGTCTATGAAGTTCATCCATTTTTTTCCATTTTCTACCCGAACTTTTCGAAATTAAAGGTTGGATTTAAGATTGGAATCATGGAAATTGATCTAAGATGGACAGAAATCACTTACCCAAGTTACCCAGGTGCAAAAGTCTTCAAAAATCGCCCCTCCCGAGCTCTCAAATTCAAAAATATGAAAATAGGCTTAAACCCTCGAATTGGGGTTTTAATATTCTGCCCAGGTGTTTCTTCTATGCGATCGCGGACACATAAGCGCGATCGCGAAGGGAATTCTACCACGCGCCTAAAAATCCTTCAACGCGATCGCAATGAAAGGTTTGCGATCGCGTACCTTCTTCCCTCACATCTACGCGATCGCGGTTGGCTACAGGCGACCGCGTAGAGTAAATATTTCACCTTCCCAGGCCTAGGGTGCTCTATGCGATCGCGACCCAAGGTATGCGAACGCGGAGACCAGCTTTCCACACCATTGTGATCGCAGAGCTACTTGTGCAATCACGAAGCATAAAAATCTGTTGGCCTCATCTTGCCTTATGCGATCACGGAGGAACTCACGCGATCGCGAAGGACAAAACCTGCTGCTGTAAAACCAGAAAAATCAGCAATGTGGTTAAAGCCAAAAGTGTCCGTTTGAACACCCGAAACACACCTGAGGCCCCCGGACCTCAACCAAAACTACCAACCAACCCTAATACCTCATTCAAACTTGGTCGAGCCTTGAAAACACACCTCATAACATCAAATTCATCAATTATGCATAGATTCAAGCCTAAGAACTTATGAGATTTCTAGAATCCACGTTCGATGCCGAAACAGGTCAAAACTTATCCGAATGACCTCAAATTTTGCACACATGTCATAAATGACATTACGGACGTGCTGTCACTTTCGGAATTCCATTCCGAGCCCGATATTAAAATTTTACCCATCGGCTGAAATCGCCGAAATTCTAACTTTCGCCAATTCAAGCCTAAATCTACAACGGACCTCGAAAACACATTCTGAACACGCTCCTAACCCCAAAATCACCCAACGAAGCTAACAGAGTCGACGGAATTCCATTCTGGATCCGTCTTCACACAGTTCTAACTACGACCCGATTTCTAAAGCTAAATTCCACATTTATGGACTATGTGTCCAAAAACACTCCGGATTACACCACTCAACGCTCCGACAAGTTCTAATAGCATAAATAGACATGGGAGAAGCAGGTACCAGGGGCTCTCAAAACGACCGGTCGGGTCGTCACATTCATAAACTGTAGACTTCAACAATCTCCCAAATTATGAGTTTTCTCTACAAATTAGAGATAAGCACTTGTGTTTTTAAGGTACTAATTTAAAAAGAAATTCATAAAAAAAATTATGAGTTGGCTCTTCAAGTCAAGAAAAGGATAATTAAATGAGAACGTTATTAATCCTGTTGTTGTCACGACCCCAAATCCTAACCGGCCGTGATGGCGCCTATCGTGGAACTAGGCTAGCCACTATCACGTAATTACACAATTCCTTTTATAAAATTTACCAAAATCATTACTAGCAAGCATAAAATCTTCTAAGTCTTTAATAGAACGTAATATAATCTAACAGTCTAAAACCATTCCCCAGAACTAGAGTCAACTGATCACGAGCATCTAAGAGTAATACTACACTGCTAATGTCATAATACAATGTCTCCGAACAAATACTAAATACTAAATGAAGGAAGGGAAATAGAGATGTTGCGGACGCTGGACAACTACCTCAAAATCCCGAATGCTGACGCCGAACGGACTCAGACGACTACTTCTCAGAACCAGTACCTGGATCTGCACACAGACGTGCAAGGAGTAATGCTGAGTACGCCAACTCAGTAGTAATGAAAATAAATCAAGTCTGAAGATCAAAATCACACAGTACCAAACACCAATTCACAGATAGTAAAAATACTAAGTCTTAAATAAGTAAACATCTAGTACATATGTTTGAAAACCAGTTTCCGTAAAAATAATCCTTGAAAAAGTATATTCTCAAATGTTTCTCTGTAAACTCCCAAAAATCTCAGTATGAAAAAATGAAGTGAATCATAATCAAAAGCTCAGCAAAATCTCATTATAAACTGCCCCTCGGGCAAAATCATCACTCATAATCATTCACTAAGCACCTCACCATCACTCGGTAACAGTCACTCAGCACCTCACCTTCACTCAGTAACAGTCACTCAGCACCTCTCAATCACTCATGCCTCCGGATCACTCGTCACTCGGTACTCGGTACTCGGCACTCGCACTCAGTAGGTACCTGCGCTCACTAGGGGTGTACAGACTCTGGAGGGGCTCCCACAGCCCAAGTGCTATAAACAGCCAAATCATGGCATCAATTACTCAGGCACTCGGCCTCTCTCATATCATAAATATCCTCACAATATTGGCCCTCGGCCTCACTCAGTCATACACTCTCAACATGCCACTCGGGCCATAAATAAACGGGGTTCTCGTCCCAAAACAACATTTCATTTCAAGAAATAGTAATATCAACAAGTCTGAGTGTCAACAATTTAACAAGAAGACTGAGTGTGAAATCATAAGTACTACGTGAGGAATATCAGGAAAATATCACCCAAGGGGTTTAAACAGATCGGCACTAGGCCCCAAACGTGGCTTACAACCCAAATATATCAAAACATAGTAATACTATATATCATATGATTTAAAAGCAGTTTCGCAACTCAATAGTTCCCTCATAAGGAACAAATTCCGAATTTCTCAACTCGTGCACGCCCCATACTCGTCATCCAGTGTGTGCGTCACTCCAAAACAGTGAAAGGATGTAAAGTCCGGGGTTTTATATCCTCAGAACAGGATTTAAAGACATTACTTACCTCAAACCAGCCCGAAAAGCTACTTCCCAACACTCTTGCCCCTCGAATCGGTTCCTGATTGTTCCGAATCTATCAAAACCAGATTTATCACATCAAAATATGCTAGGGAGATGAAGTCCACTCGAAAAATATCAACATTAGGCATAATTCCCGAAATTGACTAAAACCTGACCCCCGGGCCCACGCCTCGAAACTCAATAAACTTTATACCAAAATGATCCTCATCTTCTCAGGAGTCTATACATATAAAGAACGCTGAAATCGGAGTCCAAATGACCCCTCAAATCACCCCTAAAAGGTCTCTTAAACTCAAGCCCTAATTCTACCTTTTTCCACTGATTTTTTTCAATTAACACCACTAATCAGGTCTTTAATCACATATAGTCGAGTTATGAAGTCAAGAATCTTACCTCCAAGTGATTCCCCTTTGGTTTCCTCAAGAATCCCTCTCAAAAGCTCCAATCCCGTTCAAATATTGTGGAAAAGTGGGCAAGGGTCGCTATGAAACGACCCGACCAGTCGTTTCGGGAATTTAAGCTTTGTTAGGTGGCGTAAGGTCTTGGACAGCTTCACATTATGTATATCGACCTGTGTGCGTGGTTAGATTCAGTTACCGGATAATCAGGAGTCGAATTGGAAGAAACATTTCAGTTTTAGAAGCTTAAGAGATGGAAGTTGACTAGAGGTTTGACTTTTGTGTAAACAGCCTCGGAATGAGTTTTGGTTAATGCCAACAACATCGTATGATGATTTTGGACTTAGGCACGTGTCCGGAATTGGTTTTGGAAGTCCGTAGATGTCATGACCCGAAATCCCACCTTTCAGGCCGTGACTGCGTCTAACGTTGAACCCGCTAGACAAGCCAACGTACACAACACCTTGACATTTTAAAAACAACTTAACAGTAATAAAGCAATTTTCTTTCAAATCTTTACGGAAATAACCAGAACCACTTCAAAAGTTTTACAGCAGAGATGTAATAATACTCTGAAAAATGCATAATGAAATGGTAAAGATAACAACATCGCAAAATCCCAAAACCAGGGTGTCACAACCTCACGGACTGTCTATAAGAATACTAAATACAAGTTTGAAAGGAAATACAATATTGTCTTTAGAACGGAAGGAGAAATAAGACAATAGGATACTAATAGCAGGAGAGACCCCAGGGCCCACGAACGCCAGTGGTATACCTTGAAGCTCGATGTGGACTGAAGGTGACTCCCTCACAGCGGTCCATGGGGTCCGGAAGCGGAATCTGCACAACATGGAGAAGTGCAGTGTAGTATCAGTACAACCGACCCCATGTACTGAGTAAGTGCCGAGCCTAACCTCGGCCGAAGTAGTGACGAGGCTAGACTTAGCGGATAACGTTCACCTGTCCTATTCTACAACACAAAATATAGATAACAAAAAAAGGAAGAATAACAGTCATATACGGGGAACGGGAGCAGATAAAGGGAAAAACAATAACATAGAGCAGTTAATTAACATCAAGTAAGAAAGAAATAATTTACCGAAAATTGATAAGGTATGAATGACATGTCTGAATGATAACAATGGCACGGCATCACCCTCCGTGCTTACTCTCTTCCTCACCAATGCAATGTATGTAGTATTCAATGTAATCATGGCACGACATTAACCTTCATGCTTGCAATAAATGTAAACATGGCACGGCATCACCCTTCGTGCTTTTTCTCTCTTCCTCACCAATGCAATGTATGTAGTATTCAATGTAATCATGGCACGACATTAACCTTCATGCTTGCAATAAATGTAAACATGGCACGGCATCACCCTTCGTGCTTTTTCTCTCTTCCTCACCAATGCAATGTATGTCGTAATCAATGTAATCATGGCACGGCATTATCCTTCGTGCTTTCAATAAATGTAAACATGGCACGACATTACCCTTCGTGTTTTTACTCTCTTTCTCACCAATGCAATGTATGTTGTAATCAATGTAATCATGGCACGACATTAACCTTCGTGCTTTCAATAAATGTAACATGGCACGGCATCACCCTTCGTGCTTTTACTCTCTTCCTCACTATGCATGACATGATGTAATCAATGTAAAAACATGGCACGACATCACCCTTCGTGCTTTACACTCTTCCTCACCAATGCAAGACAATGTGTGTGGTAAGGCATGCAGCATAGTGGAAAAAATACAGTTCAAATCACCCGGCAACGGGAGAATATCAGTCAATATCTCAATAAATGTCCGACAAGGGTCTCAGCTATAACCAAATAACTCAATATATATACTATATACTTGGGTACTCAATTGAACCAACACTTCGTAATCTCTACAACCAGTACATCAACCACAATCAACTTCTTAAGTAGAGGCAATTACATAGTATGATGAACATTGAAGAAATAACTGAATTTTTATCAAAATAGACTCACGGGCATGCTTGACTCACAATGTATAGGTACTCGTAACCGCACCTATACATTGAACATGATAAACACATAACACATAACATACAATACCTAGTCCCTCACCAAAGTTAGGCAAGACACTTACCTCGGTCCAAAGTATAGCAACCAACCCTCTAAGACCGTCTTTCCTTTATAATCCGACTCCGAACAACGATATCTAGGCATAATTAATCAATAATATCAATAAAGACTCAATAACAAAATCCCATAGCCTAGATATGCAATTCCTAGCATCCTTCCAAAATTTCCAAAATTTGACCCCGGGCCTGCTTGGTCCAAACACGAGGCTCGGACAAAAATCCGATCACCCATAACCCCACAAGTTCAAATATATGATTTGTTTTAAGATCCGACCCCAAATTGAGGTTGAATCACCCAAAATCCCATAAGCCCTAACTCTACCCAAAACCCTTAATTCCCACTTTGATTTTAGAAATTTAGGCCTAAATTCTAGTGATAGATGATGATAAATGGAAGAAAAATGGAGTTAGAATTGATTACCTAGGAGGATATAGTGATAGAGCTCTTCAAAAATGGCCAAGGGGGCTGTGCAGAAGAAGGAGAGGGTGCAAAATGTGGAATTCCCGTAATGAGCATTCTGTTTTGACTTAAGGAAATAACTGGGCGATTTTGTTCTTTGCGATCGCGGAAGAAGGGTTGGGATCGCAGAGCTATAGGAATCCCTACTATGCGATCGCAAACGGAAGGCTGCGATCGCGGAAGGTCAACTCCACATACCTCTACGATCGCGAAGGAAATGATGCGACCGCAGAGAATAACTACCTAGCCCCCACCCAGCCACCCTGGTACACTACGCAATCGCGAAGACGGAATGCGATCGCAGAACATCCAGACTCCCTACACTGCGATTGCGGACCCATCCATGCGATCGAAGAGGACAACAGACCCCTCCCCTACTCTCAACTCTATGCGATCGCAGCTCCACCTATGCGATCGCATAGACTAAGCTACCAGAGACCAGAAAATAAACCAAACGCCAAATTTTTGACTCATTTACACCCCGTTAGCTACCCGAAACTCACCCCAGCCCTCGGGGCTCAAAATAAAAAACACACACGACTGCCAAACCATCCTACGGACTTATTCCAGCATTTAAATCACCAAAACATCATCAAAATCAAGGAATTAAACCTCAAAACTCATAAAATTTCATAAAGCTTAATTATTCCAATTTTGATCCGAAACACGTTATTTCAAGTCTGTTTTACACCAAATTTCACAGATAAGTCACATAATATATATTAAACCTGTTCCGGGCTCCGAGACCATAATACGGGCCTGGTAACACGGTTTTCACATAATTATTCATTTTCAAAATCCATTATTATTTTCAGAAAACAATTTTCTTTAAAAATTCATTTCGGGCTTGGGACCTCGGAATTCGATTCCGGGCAACGCCCAAGTCCCATATTTTCCTACAGACCCTCCGGGACCGTCACATCACGGGTCCGGGTCCGTTTACCAAAAATATTGACCAAAGTCAACTTTATTCATTTAATTATTATAAAAATTCCATTTTCATCAAATTTCAACCTAGAGACTTCCCGGCTACACGCTCGGGCTGTGCACGTATATCGAGGTGAGATTAACAGAGGCTTTCGGAGCCTCGGAACACAAATTTAGCTGAATTTACTTAGGATGACCTTTTGGGTCATCACAATCTCCACCTCTAAAACAAACGTTCGTCCTCGAACGGACATAGAAAACTACCCGAGTCTGAGAAAAGGTGGGGATAACGACTCCTCGTATCGGACTCAGACTCCCAAGTAGCTGCCTCGGCAGGCTGACCTCTCCACTGAACACGGACCGAAGGATAACTCTTCGACCTCAACTGGCAAACCTGCCTATCTAATAT
>ML247927.1:28630-42497 GCA_005239495.1 Nicotiana undulata
GGGGGGGGGGGGGAACTACCCCTAGGATTGAGTCTTATTTGTTGATTGTAGTCCGTGTATGCGAGGTGACGAGTGCGTACTCGGACTTATTTGCTAATACATTGCCCTTTTAGGATTCGTAGGTCCTTATGCTACCTGTGAATGAGTTGTCATTGTTACATTTGAATCCTTGGTGGTTAATTTCATCCCTTTATGCTTAAATTGGAATTACTTGCTTTTGGATTCCTTCGTTGGCTATTCGATCTTACATGACTTAACAGAGTATTTTACCTTCTTTATTAGTATGCTATATTTACTTCATAAACTGCCTAATTGACTAGGATTAGTATTACTTGCCCTATAATTGTTTAGCAGTAATTGGATTATCTACGTTGGTGTCAAGCATGCCCGTGAGTCGTATATTGTGATTTATATGATTCTTCCTTAAGTGCTACTTAGGTTTAGTTAGATAATTTTCCATGTTGATGGTGGTTCCTTGGTGTTGCCTATCACTGAGCATGGTTCAAGATGAGTTTATTCTGTGAAGCTAATTGTCTAAGTGAGATTGGTTATAGTTGCTTCCCTTGCCGGGATAATTTGGTTTCTTTGGTTGTGAACTTGAATATATAGAATCGTTGCTATATTTGTCTTGTTTTCCCCTTGTTATGCTGCTTCTCCTTGTGCTTGGCATTCCCTTCAGTGACTACTTCTTATGAGTGAGTTTTTACCATTCTTGTGATTCAAGCCTTTGTATTGATTTGCTCATCACACCTTGCATTCTGTCTTTGTTGCTTTTGTGCCTGTTGTGGCAATGTATGCTGTTTCTGTCGCATTCTGGTTGTTTTCCTAAGTGGCTGCATTGCATATTTACATTGGGACTACGGACGAGATTCCGGTAGCTTTCCCCTTTTACTGCATTGCATATTTAAATTGGGACTACGGACGAGATTCCGGGAGCTTTCCCCCTGTACTGCATTGCATATTTAAATTGGGACTACAGACGAGATTCCATGAGCTTTCCCCCTGTACTGCATTGCATATTTAAATTGGGACTACGGACGAGATTCCGGGAGCTTTGCCCCTGTACTGCATTTCATGACAAATTCTGAGTTACGGACTGAGTTCCGGTGGTTTTATCATTGAGGAGATTTGGATTGAAAGATATATATATATATATATATATTGAAAAGTATTTGTCTTGCGGAAAAATGATATTTGAAAGAGCAGTTACTGGGAAAGTATATTCGAACACCACGTATTTTGAAGGAACTATGTTTTAAAGATTTCTCCTTATAAAGATATATAAATATACATTCAGAGAAAATATGTTTCAAAGAAGATCTGCCTGTTCCGAAATGATTATACCTTCAAAGCTTTCGATATAAACTCACGATTTAAAGGTTTTCACTCGAAGGTTTGACCAGTTTTATTGAGTTATTGGCTTAGGCCTGATGTGAATAAATTGATGCAGTGCTGAGTTGCTTGTGTTTTATTGGGTTGTGATTCCCGACATTGGCTTGCATTCTTTCTATCCTCTTTGTGTATTTCTATTATGTTGTCCGTTGATTTTGTTTGCTGAATTTTCTTCTGTATTATTCTATTGTACCTTTAATTATATCAAAAAATCTTTATGTAGATATTATATTTCGGTCATTTTTACATTTATGTCTTTTTACTTATTAGACCAGTGGTGTCTTGACTAGTCCTCGTCACTACTTCACCGAGGTTAGTCTTGATACTTACTGGGCACCGCTGTGGTGTGCTCATACTACACTTCTGCGCATTTTTGTGTGCAAATCCAGGTAATTGTTGTATTTAGTTGCGTGGATCTTTGATGAGGAGACTCAAGGTAACATGTTGTTGCGTTCGCGGGCTTCGGAGTCACCTTCTTGTATTTACTATTCATACCCTGTTGTATTCATTCTGAACAGTGGTAATTAGAGGTTTGAGTAAATTCGTCGAGCTTATGACTTGTATTTACCGGGTTTTGGGAAATTGTAAACTCTGTCAAGATTTCTATATCGAGACTGTTATATTTCCTTTATTATTGTTGTTGTTCAGTGAAAATATTAGGCTTTCCTAGTCCCTAAGACTAGGTGCCATCACAATACCCAACGGAAGAAAATTTGGGTCGTGACACGCGGATTGGCTTAATATATACTTCCCAGGTCTTTACACACTGCGATCGCGGCAATAGGCACGTGATCGCGAAGAACAAAATAGCTGCCCCAAAATTTAATACTACGCTATCACAACAATAGTCATGCGATCGCGATTCACCCTGGACCAAACTCACGTGATCGCAACCATGACCACACGATCGCGATGCACCATCAGCTACTCCCTCACGCGCCCAATTGCTCTCTACCGATCGCGCCAGGGACCACGCGACCGCACTGACCAAGGCCGCTCAACTTACGCGATCGCACCCCTATCTCTGCGATCGCGATGCACAATTCCCGCCTGGACTCAACCTACCCTCCGTGATCGCGGACTAATCCACGCGATCGTAGTGAAGAATTCAATACTGTTAGACACCAGAAAAACCAGCAATTATTCAAAGACCAAAAGTGCTCATTTGAGCATCCGAAATACACTCGAGGCCCTCGGGACCTCAACCAAACCTACCAACACACCCCATAACATCATTCAAACTTAGTCGCACCCTCGGAACACCCAAAGCAACGCACAAACACCAAAATCACATCAAATTCAAGCCTATGAACTTTGAAATTTCTAAGTTTCACCAACGATGCCGAAACCAACCAAAACACATCTGATTGACCTGAAATTTTGCACACATATCCAAAATGACATTACGAACCTGTTTCAACTTCCGGAATTCCATTCTGACCCTGATAGCTTATTTTCCACTGCCGACCGGAAATTACCAAAAACTAACTTTCGCCAATTCAAGCCTAATTCTACACCGGACATCGAAAATACATTCCGAACACACACCTAAGTCCAAAATCACCTAACGAAGCTATCTGATCCATAAAATCCGCATTCCGAGATCGTTTACCAATAAGTCAACTCCCAGTTGATTTTTCCAACTATAAAGTTACTTTTAGAGACTAAGTGTCTCAGTTTTCACTACACCCATTCCGAACCCTAGTCAACCGACTCCAACACATCATAAACAGTACAACCAATGCATAACAAGGCAAAAACAGGAATAACGGTGAAATTTTACTGAACGACCGCCCGGATCGTTACAGCTGTGATGGGATAGAGATTTCTTTTTAAAGAAGAAAAGTTCATAAATTGCAATGACATAAACAGAATTTGCATTGAATGACGTTTAAAATGTTGCCCTACAATTGTTAACCGATGAGCAGGGTACCTAGGAATTTTTCTGATTGAAAATATTCTTTTTTTTTTCAAACAATTATGATCATTAAAATGAAAAGTGGCACATGTCAAAAATTATATTGTGAGCTACTAATTAACAAGTTGCAGCCACTGAAATTTCACAATTACTCCGGGTTTGATGCGAGACATGAAATACAAAACTTCAGCGGTGATAAACTTTAATTAACTAGCAAGTTTCAATTTCACATGTTTGCATCACGTCTACCATTTTAAAATAAATTTATTGGATCAGTTAATGTCAACAACGGTTGAAAGTTAGGATTTTGCAAAATTAGCGTTAAACTTTGAGCTTAATTTTAAGTTGATGTCAACAAATAACTATATAATAAGCAGGCTGACATTATGTATCATCCCTTGTTAAAGCCTTGTTAAACGAACATATGGTAACACCTAGCCTTCACACTCTCTATTTTTTAGGTCTTTAGCCATGTCAAAAGACACTATAACTGTTATCATGATTGTTGCTCTTTGTCTTTGCCAACCAAAATGTGGTTGTTTTGGACTCAAACACCGGAATGCTTGGAAAAAAAGTTAGTGATCAAAATACATATAGCGCACTTTAAAAGGGCGCTATACATATAGCGCCTTTTATTAAGGCGCTATACCTGAATTTGAAAAGAAGGGCAGGTATAGCGCTATTTATTAAGGCGCTATACATATTTTGTGGGCTCACCAATAATTCTTCTTCACTTATCTGACATAACAATAATTCAAATGGGTATAGTGCCCTTATTTAAGGCGTTATACCTCAAAAAATTCGACTGCCCGGATTGGGCATTGCCTTATTTAAAGACGTTATGAATTTTGTAAAAATTCATTCAGAATTATTCTCAAGTCTTGTGAAATTTTTCTTCGTTAAGTTGTTTTGCATTTTATCATAATGTATGAAGAGAGAAGAATTAGGGTTTCATTATATTGGGGGAGGGGGGTGAGGTTGTGATGGCGAATAACTCAGTAAGCTATAATTTATCTCCACAGTGTCATATTAAGTTGTCACTTACAATGGAGCACGGTAGATTGTATCGTTGTTATGTAAAAAAAATGAGTGTGAGCAAATGTTCAGTGAACCTTAAAGTAACTTGAAGATATTTGTATTCTATCACTCCGCGAGGGGTTGCTTGTTATGCTGAGTTTAACATCAAGGATGATAAAACTCGGAGTGATTTTTTGAGGAATACTGGGAATTTCTTTTGATAAAAATGTTGGAAATGTACGTCAAGGTTGAAGACGTTTGCAATAATGAGGTTGCGCAAAGCAGGGATATCCCTCAGCCATCGGGTGGTTATTTTGGAGCAGTTTTAGCCAAATAGGTTTCGGCTGAAAGAGTTTAGCTTGATCTAAACTTATCTCCACCGGCGAATGAGGAACCAGGAAATAATTTCTCTCCTACTTTACATGATCCACAAGACGAGTGGTAAACTTCAATTTTCCTTTGTGTTACGATGTTTATTTTTGCTGTATTGAATTTGTATTAACACTCATATATTCCACCGGGGGTACCGACTAGATATGAATTTTACAAGTTATGAACCAACGCCCAGTTAGAATATGTGTAGTTCTAGTGTGTTGGATCATGGTGGTCCATCCGGGAGTCACCACCAACAGGATAATGTCCATCATGGGATGTCAACACATTACGATTTGTAACTGAAGTGATATAACTATATGTAAAGTATTTATCAATTTGAGTAACTCATTATTTTGTTGGTGGTGCAGAGAAAACGAGCAACTTGAACGTCATGTCCTGACTTAATTTCCCCAAGACGGCATATTTAATAGGGATATGGCAGATGCACAGAGTCAGGAAAAGAATAATGATTATGACAACAATGACGATGAGTTCGGAGATTACACCCTTCCCTGATGAGGGTGATGATGAGGAGGAAGAGAATGATGGACATGATTTGATGAGGGAGCATACTTCACCCCATGTTATACCAAGAGTGTACGAGTCCCACGTTCATTTCATTCAAGGGAGATTCTCTACCTTGATCATTTTCCAAGTATGCCGGGTGTGGATTCCCTCACAAGGGATACTGACGAAATTAGGACAGCAATGTGGGATGAGTCTAGACCAACGGTGCTGTCAAAGGGCATGCTTTTTCCTGATAAAGCGCGTCTAAGCAGGGCAGTGAAAATGTACAGATTAAAAGAGTGTCGTGAGATCAAATAAACGGCGATATACCTGGCCGTCTTTTCAAATTCAAATATAGTGCCCTTTTAAAGGGTGTTAAACCTTAACGGGCAAACGGTCGTTAAGGTATAAAGGGCGCTATATGTATTTTGGTCACTTATTTTTTTGTCACGCATTTCGGTCGTTTGAGTCCAAAAGAACTACATTTTGGTTCCCGACTCTATCAAATGATATACTGCTATGGGAATTCTAACTCTCTCTCTCCCCAACTCTCCCCACTCTGCGACTTTATTCTCAATGGTCGCTTTCTGCCAGGACCCTACCAGCGTCGAGGCCGACAATCAAGTAAGATTCCCGACCATCCCTCACCTCTCTCTCTCTCTCTCTCCTCTCTCTTCCACCACTCCCTTCTCTCCCTTCTTTCTCCTCTCCTCTCCACCCCCAACCCTAACAGCAACGGCCATTTCCGACTCCTCTTTGCTTCTTTTGGGGCTTCACCAGTGGTAGCAGTGACATGCCCCCTCACCCCCACCCTTTTTGGTTCTACGGTGTTTTGTGTGTCTTTTAGGTATTACTCGTTGGTTATTGGAGACGAGCAGGAAGCACGCGCACAAACATAAGAGAGCATCCAAGGCAAGTGTCAACAAGGGGCGGTGGAAAGTTGGACATGAATGCGCCAGAAACCGCAACATCGTTGTGTTCACCAAGTCAACTTCCAGGTTCCATTCTCGGGAGTTGGTACCTACCATTTTCCTGTTTCTATTCTTTGTGTTAGTTAAATTATTTCAAATTTTAATTCGCATTAGTTTAATCATACTATTAGCGTGGATGTAGTTATAACTTGTTTTCTTTTAGTATAGTCTGTAGCCTATTGTGTGGTAGTGATTTTCCTTAGTCTGTCGTAGGTATAGTGGATGCAGTCTGGGATGGTAGAGTAAGGTCATGTCCTTTGAGGGAGATTTGGGGGGGGCAGGGGTAGGACGGGAGGCAAGGGAGGTAAAGGGAACAAAGGAGCTTATAGATTGAGAATTGGGTCATGGAACATAGGTATACTGACGGGTAAGTTTATAGAGTTGGTGAGGATCCTCCAGAAGAGGAAGGTCAATATAGCGTGTGTCCAGGAGACTAAGTGGGTAAGATTGAAGGCGAGGGATACAAACGGGTATAAGTTGTAGTATTCTAGAGTCCTGAAGGGTAAGAATGGGGTAGGTTGATCGGCGCCCACCTACACCACTAGATAGTAGCAAGGCAGGGGTCAATGCAGCTTTTACCCGAACGGGTCGGGATTGAATCCACAGGGAGTTACTAATGTGGGAGTTGAGTTCCTAGGTGATCTAGTAGTGTGTTGTGCTTTTAATTGCACTTCTCATCAAAGGGTTTTGTAATTCCACTATGATTTTAAACTAATTGAGATTGCAATTTAACTAACTAATATCTTTTTGGGTGTTTTCTTAATAGATAAAAGGGACTAGGGCTATGACTTTCTCCTACGTGAATACTTAACGGGATCGAAAAACTAAGGCAAAGACGTTATGTTGGGGATTGTGATATAGCCAATGCACGGAATTACCCACTCTATACCTCTCGGTAACTCGAGTGGCTTTGACCTAATTGCCTCTCTCGAGACCAATTGGGTGTCAAAATTATGCAAGCAATATATGCTCAAGTAGGGTTTTACTATCTCTAGGTTTAACCCGTTAATTGGGACTATCAATCTCTTGATTACATCACAATTTCTTGTTGGACTGATTTTCTAGACTCAAGTTCTCTTTCACAAGAAGAACCTAAGTCAAATAGACACAAATTAGTGTTTGCAACCACTAATTTAACATGAAAAACATAAATTAGTCCAAATACCAATCACCCATAAACATCTAAGCCTTAAATTAAAGGACCCATCACATACCCACACTAGGGTTGAGCCACAACCCTAGCAAATAGGTTTAGCTGCTCATGCTAAGAGAAGAAAACAAAGAAATAGATGAAGAATAACCCATATAATTTAATTACAAACTAATATTTGAAGATTCAATGATAAAACACTTCTAAAATTACTCAAAATGGCTGAGCAATATCGTTCATGAGCTCATGTTAAAGTTAGATTACAAAATCTTACCTAAAAATGGGAAAAGAAAGTATTAATACTAGGCTGAATTTTCTGGACAAAAATACCCCTACGAGGGTACTGCGGATCGCACAAAATAGAGTGAGGCCGCGTTGAGGCTCCTAGACTTTGAAATCTGCTTCTCTGAACTTGGCCACTGCAGGCCGCATAAAATGCATCGCGGCCGCGGTGGCTACTGTTGCGGCCGCACAAAAAGGGTTGCGGATCGCACTGGTCTCAAGCCTTCAAATTCCAATTCAGTGCGGTCCGCACACAATGGTTTTTCGGCCGCACTAATTTAGCTTCCAAAATTTCATCTCTCTGAATCTCATTAGTGCGGTCCGCACAAAATGGATTGCGGACCGCACTGGTCTGTTGAACTGTGCTTGGACTTGTTCTTGGTACTTGTGCATGTTTCACTCCTTTTTGAGCTGGTTTTGACTATTTGACACCTTTTTGACTAAACCCTGCAAACAAGTACAACATGTAAGCCTATGGGACTATTTTGTATACAATTTTAACCAAAACATAAGCAAGAAGGAGTGAAAAATGAAGTATAATCCCTAGTTATCATATGTATTTTGGTGGATAGGGAATTTAGAGAGGATGTGGTAGATGTTAGGTAGGCGAGTGACAGGTTAATGACTACTAAGTTGGCGGTACGAGACTGCACCCTAAATGTCGTTAGTGGTTATGGATCACAAGCGGGCTTAAACGATGAGGCTAAAAGGCGTTTTTAGGAGGGGTTGGATGAGATTGTGTGTAATATTGTGCTTGCTGGGAGGTTATTTATAGGAGGGTATTTTAATGAACATATTGGGTTTACTGTAAGAGGCTATGGCGAGGTGGATAGCGACTTCAGTTTTGGGGATAGGGATAGAGGAGGTACTTCGCTGTTGGAGTTTGCTAAGGCATTTGAGCTGGTGATTGCGAACTTTAATTTTCCAAAGAAGGAGGAGCATTTGGTTACTTTTAAAAGTACAGTGGCGAAGATCTAAATAGTTGTCCAAGGATTGCGAGGTTATCCCGGGTGAGATCCTCGCGATGCAGCATAGGCTCTTGGTGATGGATGTTGGTATCATGATAAAGAGGAAGAAAAGGTATGTATGAAGAAGGTCAAGGATCGGGTGGGGATCCTTGAATAAGGATAAATATCAAGACTCGGAGGGGAGGTTATCGACAATGGGAGCATAGAGGAGTAGTGGGGACGCAAGCGAAGTGTGGTCAATGACGGCAGACTGTATAAGGGAGGCTGCGATAGAGGTGTTAGGGGTCTCGACAGGATACTCTGGCAGGCACAAAGGCAACTGGTGATGGAATGAAGCGGTCCAAATTAAAGTGGAAGTGAAGAAGGTGGCGTACCTGAAGTTAGTAAGGATCACAGGCGAGGAGGAAAGGAGAATGAATAGATAGTGGTATAAGGTAGCTAGGAAGGAGGCCAAGTTGCCGGTCATGGAGGCTAAGATTGTGGCTTTTGGTCGTCTGTACGAGGAACTGGGGGACAAAGGTAGGGTGAAGAAGTTATTCTGGATAGCCAAGGTGAGAGAGAGGAAGGCTCGGGATCTGGACCAAGTGAGGTACATCAAAGACGAGGACGGTAAAGTATTGATGGGAGAGGCCCAGATTAAGCAGAGATGATAGACTTACTTTCATAAACTTCTGAATGAAAAGGGAGATCGGTATATTATGATAGGCGAGTTGGGGAATTCCGAGAGACATCGTGATGTTAAGTACTATAGGCGCATCAAGGTTGAGGAGGTTGTGGGGGATATGCCTAAGATGAATAGGGGCGGAGTAACCGGGCTAGATAAAGTTCCGGTAGAATTTTGGAGGTAGGTGGGTAGAGTAGGTTTGGAGTGGCTGACCGGGATATTTATTGTTATTTTCAGGATGAAGAGGATGTTGGATGAAAGGAAGTGGAGTACGGTGATTCTGCTATACAAGAACAAAAGTGATATCCGGATTTGTAAGATCTATAGTGGTATCAAATTACTGAGTCATACCATGATAGTTTGGGAGAGGGTGGTAGAAGTAAGGGTGAAGAGAACGGTGCCTATAACCGACAACCAGTTTGGGTTCATGCTGGATCGTTCTACTACGGATTTTGGTGGAACAGTAGAGGTATAGGAAGAAGGATCTGTACATGGTGTTTATTGATTTGGAGATAACGTATGAAAAGGTTCCTAGAGAGATTCTTTGAAGATGCTTAGAGGCTAAAGGTGTGTCGTTTGCTTACATTAGGGTGATTAAGGACATGTATGATAGAGCTAAGACTTGAGTTAGGATAGTGGGAGGCGACTCAGAGCATTTTTCGGTTTCTATGGGGTTACACCAAGTATATGCTGGTCAACTAGTTCTTATTTTCCCTGGTAATGGACGCACTGACACAACATATTCAAGGGGAGGTGTCATTGTGTATGTTATTCGTTGATGACATAGTTATGATAGATGAGACGCGAAGCGGCGTTAACGAGAGGCTGGAGGTTTGGAGATAGCCCCTTGAATATAAGGGTTTCAAGTTGAGTAGGACTAAGACGTGTTGACCCAAGTCGCTGCATGGTTTTGAAGATTGACAAATGTCTACCAAGTTGAACCAGGTCCATCAGGCTATCATAGTGAAACAGACTCATTGGCACACGAAGAGTCCATGCGTAGGAGATAACATGTTATGTGAATAATCTGGGAACTAAGAGGTTGTCTCCTAAAGCGAAAAGGTTGCAAATTGATAAGAGGTTAGAGTTTGAATTCAGCAAGGATAGTAACAAAGGAAGGAAGTTGAGTTTAATACAAACTCTTCCACCAAGGAAGAGTTGCAGTAGAATTAAACAAGAACATCTCAACTACTGGCTATATAATGTTGAAGTATTCCTACTGAAGAGGTGTTCGCACAAAGGCATAAGCGAAAAAGAATTGAAAGCAAAATTCCAGAGACATTTTGCACGCAGAATCCTTGTGTGACACAAAGGCTACTGACCAGCTAGAAGAACCAGTTTCATCTGTTTGTTTATTGAGTCTAGTTGGTTGTAGTAGGTGATTTAATATTGTATCTTTTCAGCTTTCTTAGAAGCAATTGTAATAGGTACACACTGTTCAAGTTAGAGTTAACTTGAAGCTTGTCGCAATTAGCTAGAGGCTAGGTTGCTACAAAGGGATTAGAGTTAGTCCTAGGTTTACAAAAGAGTTTATTTTGTAAATGTTGTTTGGCTCAGAGTTGTAGTGAAGAGTTTGTGAAAATCCTACTGAGGAGTAGGTCGTGGTTTTTTCACCCTTTGAGCCAGGTGTTTTCCACGTAAAAATCTCTGTGTTTTTACTTTACCGCATTTGTTATTCCGCAACAGTAGAAATTGGAACACCAAGAAGAACCAGGTTCTTCTACTAAGACAGCACTCGAAAAATTAGACACCACACAAATCACACACACACACCCCTCTTGTGTGGAATTGAAGTATAAAACATCAATTGGTATCAGAGCTGGTTATCTTTAAAAAAGCTAACACCTTGGAAAAGATCAAAATAAGTGCCTCACCTGGAAACTGGGAGGGTCAATCAACTGCAAGGCCACCACTCTTCAATTGCCAGTACTACTCCTGGTGGAAGAACAGGATGAAGGACCACCTGATCGGAGAAGACTATGAACTCTGGCACATAGTCACTGATGTTCCTCTAGCTATCATGAAGAAGACTGCTGAAGGTGTAGATGTACCAAAGACTAGAGCTGACTGCACTGCTGAGGATCTGAAGAAGTGGGAGAAGAATGCAAAGGTCAAAAAGTGGCTAGTGTGTAGACTAGGTCCATATGCGTATAGCAGAATCCAAAGTTGCACCACTGCCAAAGAGATCTGGGATACCTTGCAAGTAGCCCATGAAGGAGCACCTCGGGTAAAAAGATCAAGAGGTACTCCACTATACTCTCAGTATGAAAACTTTACTATGAAATAAGGTGAGACAATCCAAGAGATGTACACAAGGTTCACAACCTTGACAAATGAACTTAAGTCTCTTGGTAGAATAATTCTTGAAGAAGATAGGGTAGAAAAATCCTGACAAGGGTTTTGCCAATTTCCTAGGAAAGAAAGATCACTGCTATCCAAGAATCCAAAAATATGGCAAACCTCAGATTGGACGAGCTAATCGGAAACCTTACTGCCTATGAACTCAGAAGGCAGACAATGAAGATGGATGGTCCAAAGAAAGAGAGGAGTCTAGCACTAAGGATCACTGAGGAAGATGAGATGGCCATGATTACCAAAGAATTCAGAAACTTTCTCATGAGGAAGAAAGGCATCTCTAGAGGAGGAAATTACAACAAAGCTAAAGCTCTAGAAAGTCCAACCAATGAGGGATGCTACAAGTGTGGAAAAACTGACCACCTTATCAAGAACTGTCCTCGGTGGGAATTGGAATGGAAAAAGGAGAAATATGAAAGAAGGAACTGGTCCAACCCAAGAGAACCACAACAAAAGTTATGGTTGCTGCTTGGGGGGAAAGTTCAGATGAAGAATCAGAAGATGGTGAGACTGAAGATCAGGCGCTCATGGAAATTGGAGAATCTGATGAGGAATCACATGAAGAACCAGAGGTAAGTATCTCTCATCTTAAAAACAAAATAAAGTTCCTATCTAAAAAAAAACTCTCCGAGTTGCTACTTGATTTCATGGATGATTCTGAAGAAACAACCAAAGAGAAGGATCAACTTTCTAAATAATGTGCAATGCTAAAAGCAAAATGCATGAACTTGGAAATCAGAGTAAGTGAATCTGAAAAGAAAAACACTGTCTTGTTGAACCAGGTTCATCCACTTGAAACTGAGATTCTAGAGCTAAAATCTGAAAACTTAAAAGTGAAGCTAGGATCCAGTAAAAAGGTTGTTGATCATTCTCACATCATGTTAGAATAAAATATGGGAAAACTAAAAGATAAGATGTATGCCAAGGATTAACAGATAAGAACACTTAAAGAAGAACTTGGCAAAGTCAAACATGAATTAGATCGAACTTGTAAATGGAATAAATCCTCTGATGCCTTGACATGGCTTCAAGAGAATCACAGTAGCAACCGGAGAGGGCTTGGCTTTGGGAGTCAATTGCCCAAGTGGGATCCCAAAAGAAAGTATATCACTCTTCCTGAAAACAAAATATGCACCCACTGTGGTAAGACTAGCCACTTCAAAACTGAGTGTACTGCAAGAGAGCAGGCCAGTCGAAAAAATGAGAGGTTTGTTAAAAAGAAAAATTGGCTACCAAATTGGGCCAGAAAAAATTTAATTCATCCATTCTCTCATAGAAAAGGACACAAACTAGTTTGGGTTCTTAAAACTAACCCNTGGCTGCTCAAAGCATATGACGGGGAACAAGGAACAGTTCCTTTCACTTGAAAACCTCAAATGAGTAAATGTATCCTTTGGAATGGAAGGAAAGCTGAAATTATAGGGGTTGGAAAAGTAGGTAAGGATGACACACGTTCCATCGAACATGTGTACTTGATAGATGGCTTGAAATACAGCCTGATCAATGTGTCACAATTGTGTGACAGATGTAATCTGGTTGCTTTCACTTCCACAAAATGTTTTGTGATTAACTTGCTTACTGACAAGATTATTTTGCAGGGAAAGAGAATGAATAATATCTATGTCATAGACTTGTCCACACTGTCTGAAAATGAACTCACTTGCTTGAGTGTTTTGGACAGTGATCCCCTCATTTGGCACAAACGACTTGGCCACGCAAGTCTAAATCAGCTTAAAAAATTAGTCTCTATGGACTTAGTGTTGGGACTCCCTAACATTAAGTTCAAGGAATACAAAGTTTGTGAGGCATGTGCAAGGGGTAAGCAGGTAAGATCCTCATTCAAAAGTAAGAAAATGATCAGTACCACCAGGACATTGGAACTGGTTCATCTGGATCTGTGTGGTCCAATGAGAACTCTAAGCAGAGGTGGTAAGAAATATGTAATGGTGCGATGATTACTCAAGGTTCACTTGGACCTTATTTATGACATTTAAGGATGAAGTATTTGATATGTTCACCTCATTTGTTAAGAAAACTCAAAATCAGTTAGGACATCAACTAGCATCAATAAGATCTGACCATGGTACTGAATTTGAGAATGCAAAGTTTGCTGAGTTTTGTGATGAACATGGTATCAATCACAACTTTTCTGCCCCTAGAACCCCACAGCGAAATGGGGTTGTGGAAAGAAAAAATAGAACTCTTGACATGGCAAGAACCATGCTTCTTTCTAGCAAACTACCACACAGCTTCTGGGCAGAAGCAATA
>ML247929.1:0-78614 GCA_005239495.1 Nicotiana undulata
TACCAACAATTCCTAAATCACTAAGCGGACTCGCTCGAACTTTCAGAACACGAAAAACAACAGTAACTCGAATCAAACCCCAAAACTTATTTAATCAAATCTTTAGAACTTAAAATTCTAGAATTCATTTCAAATCATCGAACCGGCCTAACCTGCTCGAATGACTTCAAACTTTGCAGATAAGTTATAAATGACACCACGGAACTATTTCCGGTCTCGGAATCTCACTCGGACCTCGGAACATCACATCACTTTCCATGCCACATTTCAAGTTCTTTTAAAAATCTCAAAACCTCATTATGATTCGAATCCACTCAATTCATGCCCGTTTTACACCAAATTTTACAAATAAGACAATTAGTATATAATAAACCTGTTTCGGGCTCCGGAACCATAATACGGGCCCGGTAACACTGTATTCACATAATTATTCACTTTCTTATTCCTTTATTATTTTCAGAAAATAATTTCTTTTAAAAATTCATTTCTCGGGCTTGGGACCTCGGAATTCGATTCCGAGCATATGCCCAAGTCCCATATTTTCCTACGGACCCTCCGGGACCGTCGAATCACGGGTCCGGGTCCGTTTACCAGAAATGTTGACCAAAGTCAACTATATTCATTCATTAATTATCAAAACTCATTTTTATCAACTTTTCACATAATAGCTTCCCGGCTACACGCCCGGGCTGCGCACGCATAACGAGGTGAGACTAACGGAGGCTCTCGGAGCCTCGGAACACAGATAAGGATTAAATTACATAAGATGACATTTTGGGTCATCACAAGATTCTCTGAAAAAGATTAATTCATTGAGAGTGTTCATACAATTAGTTTCTCAGAGGGTCACTCGAGAAGTTATTGTCGCTAAAGGCACACCGTGAATAATCGCTACCCGAAGAAGTTGTAAGTTCTTCTTTTCTAATTTAGAGATTTTTGTTTTTTTTTTTTTTAAATTATTTCTCTGTTCTTTAACATTTTGGGTATAAGTGGTGTATATGTTGCTTTTAGATTTATGATCTGAACCGAAATTGTTAGGTTTCTTCTCCATTAGGGTGTTTCTAGTATACTATAAGATTTATCAATTAGCCACGATTTGTACAATATTTATGATCTTAAAATGGAGAGGCTAGCTGGATATGAATACTAGAGCATCAACTGATGTTCTGAAATGTTGAATGATTATGCTACTAAGTTATGTTTGAAGGACGGTAAAGCTAAAAAAAAAGGAAGGTAAAGCACTATTGCTCGGACGTGGAGTTTGGTCCAGCCACGAATATGCATCTGGTGCTAGTTTGAGCTCAATCTAACAACTGGAAGTGCACTTAGATAATCACAGCATATAGTCTGCATTTTGAAGACTATATCAGTGTTCTTGATTTTGACTGTAAGCTAGACCCAAGTTGAAGGACATAAACTACTCCTGGGAGACATGCAAGTGACTTCATTTCTCTTTACTCAAGATTTGAGCTAGTGTAATTTCTTACTAATATTAACTAGTCTTGTAGTTCCTAGTATTTTATTCAGGCGCAGTCTCATAAAAAGAAATTATAATGGTGCATTTTCTATAGGAAAATGATAAATATAGAGTAAGTAGTGACTTTAAGCATTTGATATCATGTTTTATTACAATGTGATGCCCTCTGTATTTGATATAATTGCATTTGAAATGGACCAACTAATTATGAATATTACAGCAACATAACTTAACAACAATATATAGACCAAAATGTAGATTAGATACCATACAGGAAAATACAAGATGCAAAAGAACCAGGTCTAGAATTGTGGTATTAATGGGAACATTTAAAATTTCGAAGAAGATGCATAGTTATAATTTAAGGATAACCGATCATTAACAGCACAATAACAAAACAGAATAAGGGAAATGATCCAAAAGGATATATATATATGTCACGACCCGAAATCCCACCTTCGAGCCATGACTGCGTCTAACGGTGAGCCCGCTAGACAAGCCAACGTTTGGACTAAGCAAAACTTATTAACAACTAAAACGAGCAAGCTAACTGAGGCATCGATGGCCCACAATGTGAAATTTAACAAACGACCGAGATATGACACAACAATTTCGAAATAAAACCCATATACAAATCCCAGAATTGGTGTCACATACTCACGAACTGTCTAAGAGATTACTACAACAAAAGGTCTGAAAATAAGTACATAGGACTGTCTTTGGAATACAAAGTAAGACAGAGCTGAAAGTGAATAGTAGAAGGTGACGTCAAGGCCCACGAACGTCTGCAGGTCTACCTCGATGTCTCCTGTGTGAACTGATGAGATGCTCCGACCGTCAGTGATCACCGGGTCCGGCTGCGTAGTCTGCACAACATAAAGAAGTGCAGGTGTAGCATCAGTACAATCGACTCCATGTACTGAGTAAGTGTCGAGCCTAACCTCAGCGAAGTAGTGACGAGGCTAGGACCAACAACAACATATGTACCTGTACAATTTTATATAATAACAGGAAAAATGGCAACAGAAATAAGCAAATAAGACAGATACGGGGAGAACATGCTGGGGTAATAGGGGTAACAATATGCTAACACGGTAGAACAAGGTAATAACTGAGATGTAAAGATAAAGGCAGAAATTTAACTTCTCAAACATATAATGAACAGAACAAGGCACGACATGTCCCCTCGTGCATAACCTCACAATCACTCGGCACGGGATGTCCCCTCGTGCATATATAATAATACTCGGCACGGAATGTCCCCTCGTGCATAACCTCACAAACACTCGGCACGGAATGTCCCCTCGTGCATATATAATAACACTCGGCACGGAATGTCCCCTCGTGCATATAAAATAACAAACAATCAGCACGGAATGTCCCCTCGTGCGACAAATAATAAAACAAAGCAACAATAATGTGAACGTCAACATTACAAATTTTCAAGTGCATGGAAACATTCAATACAATTCTATTGTCCCAGCAAGGAGAAAACATCATTTACAAACTCAACAATGCCTGACAAAGGTCTCAGCTATAACCAACCTCGCATCAGAATTACAATTTCAACAATGTAAGCCTCAACTGAAATAAATCACTCAATGACTCTCCACGTCATGAAACAACATCAAGGTATCACTTTTTAATCCACCAATTACTCACAGGGCGGAGAATATTAAGAGCATAGTAAGTTTTATCACAAATGACTCTTGGGCATGCTTGTTCCCAACGCATAGGCACTCGTCACCACGCCTATATGTTGGACATGAGTTACACATAGCAAATAAGACTCTATACCTAATCCCTCAAGCTGAGGTTAAGCCAAACACTTACCTCGGCTCCAGAAATGCAAGTCAAGCCTCAATCACAGCCTTCCCTCTCGAATCCAACTCCGAATCGAGAATATCTAGACATAATGGATTTATTAACATCAATAAGTACTCAATAAACCAATTTCCAAGCCAAATTATACATTTTCTACTATTCCTCCGAGAATACTAAAATTAGACCCCGGGCTCACACGTTCAGATTTTCGAAAATTCATGAAGGAATCAATTAACCGGAGTCTAAGGATCGAAGTTGTGTAATTTATACAAGGATTCATGTCCTAACATGGAAAATCACGAAATCCCTAAGAACCCTAAAGTTTACTACCTAATTCTATGATTTTTAGGTGATTTGGTAGTGAATTTAACTAGGAATTAATGTTAAAATTGGAAGTTTATGGGGTTTTAACTTACCTCTTACAGTGGGTGGTCATGGAAGGTGCTGCCCCAAGCTTGGATGCTCTCTAATGGAGGTTGAAGATGGATGAAATGAGGAAAACCCGAAATTTTGGGCATTTAAGAGGGGCTGCCAACAGGGGTTTCCGCACCTGCGACCTTAGGACCGCAGGTGCGGTCTCGCACCTGCGAGAAAAATGATCGCCCCTGCGGAAGAAGGGCCTGGGCCCCTGGGCTCGCACCTGCGGAGTTGGGAGCCGCACCAGCGGTCCCACTCATGCGGAGGAAAAGTCGTGCCTGCGATGGACGTCGCACCTGCGAAGGCTGGGACCGCAGGGGCGGTCCCGCACCTGCGGTTTGGCAACCGCACCTGCGGTCACACCAGTTGTTGTGCACCAGCAGTGATTTTTGCTAGTTTTTTGCCTCGTGCGGGGTCCGGGAGGCACCTGGGCCCACCCGAGCCCCCGTCCAAAAATACCAACAAGTCCCAAATTATTAAACGGAGTTGCTCGAGTTCACGGAACACTCAATACCAAGCTAAAACTCAAAATGACCCTCCAAAACCCCTAAATTCAACACTTAAGAACTTAAAATTCTAAGATTCTATAACGATGCGCCGAATCGACTCACACAACTCGGAACGACTTCAAATTTTGCAGACAAGTTATAATTGGAACGACGGAACAATTCACGGTCTCGGAATTCCATTCGGACCTCGGAAACATAAAATCACATTCCAAACCAAATTTCAAATTCTATGAAATTTCTCAAAACTTCATTAACTCCAATTTTCCTCATTTTGATCCGAAACTAATCAAATCAAATCCGTTTCTTACCAAATTTCACAGATAACTTATATAACACATATTGAACCTGTTCCGGGCTCCGAAATCATAATACGGGCCCGGCAGCACAGGTTTCACATTAAGGTTCATTTTCATAAGCCTTTAATATTTGCCTAAAATAATTTTCTTTAAAAATTCATTTCTCGGACTTGGGTCCTCGGAATTCAATTCCGGGCATACGCCCAAGTCCCATATTTTCTTGCGGACCTTCCGGGACCGTCGGATCACAGATCCCGGTCCGTTTACCAAAAATATTGACCAAAGTCAATTTTATTCAGTTAATTATCATAAAATTCTATTTTTTTTTAAATCAAATTTTAACATAAGGACTTCCCGACTACACGCTTGGGCTGCACCCGCATATCGAGGTGAGATTAACAGAGGCTTTCGGGGCCTCGAAACACAAATTTAGCTAAAATTTTGTTAGGATGACCTTTTGGGTCATCACAATATATATATATATATATATATATAGAATAACTGGATAACTAACTACAAATAGTCTTTTAATAGCAGAATATATATATATATATATATATATATATATCAGCTTCGTGGTTTCAACTTCAAGTTACCAGTTCACTAGAAAACAAAAAGGTAACCAGTTCACTGAAAATATTTATAGTCACATTCCTAGCGACACAGTGAGTGATAACACTTCCCGTAAATGAACAATATCACTAGGTCTCATTCAACAAAAGAAGAAATTGCTAGATATCATTACTACATTGTCCCTAAATGTTTTACTATGACTACCATTACTAGCTAAACAAAAGTGATTAGGCTTTACACAACTATTCTTATAAATTAAACAACTTTAATTTTATTTTATTTTTTTTGTTTTCATTTTCCTGTTCTTAAAGGAGAAACTAAATAAAAGCAGGCAGCAAATTAAAGTCGGTGATAGCTTTCCTTCTTTTCTGTTTTCAATCACTGAAAGCTTGTTCAAGTTGCTCTATGGCTATTTTTTTTCCTGTTGCGATAAATAAAAATGATAATCTTTTTAAGTTTCTATGTTGATAATTGTGTCTTGTGTGTTAAAGTTAAATATTTTTAAAAACAAAAAGTTAATATAAGAATCTTCTGCAATTATACCCAAAGGGGTTTTCAGTCTCAGCTATGCTATCTGAGGTTTCTGACTCCATTCCCGGTGTCCTGCGTTTTCAACTAGATCTTTGAAGTGATTTTCAATTGGTTCGGTGATCTGCAGAGCTTTTGTCCATCTGTTGAACAAGCTTGATTAGAAAAAATTATAGTAGTAGAATACATCATACATCATATTAATATATAATAGAATAGTGTAAATCCTAATACACCCTCTTAATTTGGACAGAAAGATGCAACAGATAGACCATCACATATAAAACATAAAATGAGAACAAAATAAGCATTTCTATATAGGAGATAAAATTAACAGAGTATTTGATCATGGTTTATTTGATAACACTAGTTCTCTTTTATTTTTTTGTAACTTAGCTTAACATAAATCTTAATTTTGTTGATTTACTCCTATCATATAGAAATTCAATGGATTATGGAGATAAAAGTTGGATGAATCTCCTAAGATGGACGGATGAGTATATTTATGGAGTAAATACTTTTCTTGATAAGGCATTTGAACGAGCTTCCTAGGAAAATAAAATATTATGCCCTTGCAAAAAATGCATGAATCGCAATTGGCATTATAGAAGTGTGGTGGAGGATCACTTGGTAGTAAATGAGTTTGTTGATGGTTACACCAAATGGGTTTTCCACGGGGAAGAATTTTCCTCAGCAAATCCACCTAATCCGTGCAATGATGATGATGATTTTGACATGCGTGACGATATTGATGGACTGCTTCATGATACTTTTAGAAATATAGATGGTGAGTCAGGGCATGAAGAAGGAGTGAAAGAGGGACTATCTGAAGATGCAAAGAGATTTTTTAGATTGGTGGATGAAGGAAAAGAAGAGTTATATCCTAGATGTGAAAATTTTACTAAACTAAGTTTCACTATTTAGCTATACTTGCTTTAATCCTTACATGGGTGGAGTAATGTGGCATTTGCAGACATGCTAGAGTTGATAAAAGAGGAATTTCCCTTTGCTCAAATACCAGAGTCGTTTAACAAGGCCAGAAACATGATAAGAGATTTGGGTCTTCATTATGAAAAGATACATGCATGCCCTAATGATTGCATGCTATTTTGGAATGACAATGTGAAGGCTGATAATTGTTCTGTTTGTGGGTCTTCAAGATGGAAGAGTACTAAAGAAAGTTCTAAAATTCTTGTAAAGGTTTTAAGGTACTTTCCCTTAAAGCCTAGGCTTCAGGGGATGTTCATGTGTCCTGAAACAACTATTGCAATGAAATGACATGCTAATGAACGACCAAATGATGGAAATTTGAGGCATCCTGCTGATGGAGAAGCTTGGAAGGATTTTGATTCCTTGCACCCAGACTGTGTGAGGGACTCGCGTAATGTTAGGCTGTGTCTTTCAAGAGATGGTTTTAATCCATTTCTAACCATGAGCATTTCTCATAGCACATGGCATGTTGTATTAACGAACTATAATTTATCGCCGTGCATTTGTATGAAGCCGGAATATATTATGTTGTCAATGATTATTCCAGGTCCTTCATCTCCAGGAAATGATATAGATGTGTACCTACAACCACTAATTGCAAAATTGAAAGAACTATGGGAAATCGGGATACAAACATATGATGCTGATACAAACCAAACATTTCAAATGCGTGCAGCTTTATTGTGGACAATTAGTGATTTTCCAGCATTGGCAATGCTTTCGGGATGGAGCACCAAGGGGATATTGGCATGTCCCACACATGCTCTCAATATCTCAAACATAGTCATAAGATGTGTTACTTGGATCATCGGAGATTTTTGCCACCTGACCATCTTAATTCTTTCTGAAGTTCATTCCTCGTCTTGTTTTAGTGTATCAAAATGCATAAGGTAGAAATGTATTAGATGCTTAACATAAAAACTTACCTGTTGCAGCAAACTTCCCAAATTAATACTGAGAATCAAAAAAAGTTAAAGAATCCACACACTGCTGGCAAAACAAGTTTTGCTACAATCCGTGAGGTTCGGTACTCTCTTATTTTTCATTAATATGAACTTGTTAACCTTACTTGTGAAGATTTGTATGCTGACTTTCATGTAACTAGAAAAAAAGGAAGGAAACTTCTGATGAGCCGTCAAGTAAAGACATGTTTGTGGCTACAAGATCAAGAAAACCTGGTCGCGTATACAAGGAATCATATGAGGATACAATGCGCAAAATTGTACAAAGATTTCTACTTTAAAGCTTGTCGAGATTATCTATTTGGTTCTTATTGCTACCTCAATTTTATTTACTTGTATTTTCTTCTCTTAAAATTTATTTGTAGGCTGAAATGGAGAAAATACAGACTCAAGAAACTGAAGATGACAACCAATCANTTTATTTACTTGTATTTTCTTCTCTTAAAATTTATTTGTAGGCTGAAATGGAGAAAATACAGACTCAAGAAACTGAAGATGATAACCAATCATTTGACGCATTCGCAACAGTCATGGGACCTGAACATCTAGGTCGTGTAAGATTGTATGAACGTGGAGTTACAAAGACTATCTTGAAACAAAAATCTGGAAATTCTGGATCCTCTTCAAAGACTACTGATGAGATAATGCAGCAAAAAATGGAGGAAATGGAAGAGAGAATGCAACAAAGGCTGCAGAAGAAGTTCGAGGAACAATAGGAAACTTGGCGGCAACATATTACACTTAATGTTGTTGCTCAACTTCGGCATATTAACCCAGATTTACGAGTTGATCCTAATATGCTAACATTTGGTGGTCGTTCACTCGGAGAAGCATCATCTGCACAACAAGCTGCAATTGCACCAATTAATCGTCCATCTGCTTGCAGTAATAATCAAGGTGTGTACTTAATTAATGTAAAATTCTTCTTCTTCTTCTCTTCTTCTTCTTCTTCCACAGTTGACACATTGTTGCTGTTGTGTTGTTATTTTGTTAGTCTTCTGAATTAGCTTAATGGAGTGACTTTTAACTTTTACTCTCTAGGTGGGAACATTGAGTTTTGTTGTTAGTTATTGTTATTGTGTTTTTGTTTTTATTTTTCATCCTGGGGTTTTAGGAAGCAGTTTATTGTTGTCCTTTGAATAGTCTTTCTGTTGCTTTTTGGATTGTTTTTGAAACTCTAAATGTTCTAGGATTCTTTGTTATCAAACATTTTGAAACTTCTTTAACTTTTGAATGGTAAAACTTATGTACTTGGTTCTTAACTTTTGGACTATAAAACTTATGTACATGGGTTCTAATATTTTGCTTTTACGGATATTACAACTTGGATTACAAATGTTTATAATTCGTTTTATTTTGTGATATATATAAATTATTGTGTTTAAAATATAAATATTTATTTACATTCAAGGAGAAAAACTGTCTCAATAAACCATGTAAATTGTTGCAAGATAGCAGGTAACCGTTACGATAAGTAATCTGAACCGTTCCGATAGATAATGCAAACCGTTGTGATACAGCCTATTAGATTGTTGTTACTGTAAAACAACACGTAATAACCGTTGCACAAGCGGAACTTAACAGTTGCAATAGATTACATAACCGTTACACGAACATTTATTGCAACGCCTTATAACCGTTCCAGTTGACAAAAAATACTCGTCGCAGTAGAATGAGAAGTAACTGTTGCTATAGATGGCTATATGGCAACGATTTTTCAAGCCGATGCATCAACCGTTGCAATAGAGCTATGGCCACACGGTCTAGTGAGACGATCGAAAAAACGTTGCCATACCTCTATGGCAACGGTTTTCCTATATATTGCAACAGTTTTTCTTGCATTGCCATAGGCTTATTTTCCAGTAGTGAAGGCACAATATACATGAAATTCTTTTTCCAATTTTGTATTTAACTCGAGCATACAAATAAACTCAACTCGAAGTACAGTGCCGCGTACAAGAAGATCACTCTTGACCCTCAGATTTTCTCATAAGACTACTCTTAGCCTTACCGTTTTCACTCTTGAAAGCAGACTTAGGAACTATTTCCTAACTCAAACAAACACTTTCACATGTTTTTCTCTCTCTCCACAAGTATAAGGGTGATGCCCATTTATAGAACATGTGACAGCCCTTTGCCTTTACACTTGTCGCTCTTAGGCTTAGACACTTGTCCTACACAGCCCATATTTTAGCCTAGTGTAGTTGACATCCCCCAACTACTAGGATCATTTAGATCATGCTAAGATAATGGAAACATGGCCACTAAAATCGTTCTAGCACAATTTGCCTGATTTGAGCAAAAGCCAATTGTCGTCATGTGCACATCATGTGCCTTGTAACCGCCTTTGACTTTGTCAATGCTGGAACTTGTTGCCCATGTGTGTGCCTTAGGTTGAATCATGCGACAATGCCTTGTTAGTAGGTGCATTTCAGCCGCATTTAGCCCATGCCATTTCCCACACACATGACCCTTTGCCGCGCTCCAATGTCATGAGAAGTCTATCTTGTGCACATGCCTTCGTTGCACTTTGCCTGCCTTTGCTCACTTCATTTTTGCCTTGTATTGGCATCACTGCCCCATGCCTTGTTGTCTTTTCCATGATCAAGTGTCACCCTCAACGCAACTCATTGTCAATCCCTTGCCAATATGCCTCGCCTCTCTCAAAGCCTTGGCCATCACTTGCATGTTTCCTTTTTGCCTTGGTGCTAGCTCGTGCACCTTAGCTTGAAAACACTTATGCTTCCCCAATGAAACACTCTCGTTTTCAAGTCAAGCTCAAAACAGACGGAGCCCTAATAGAGTTGACTTTCTAAAAATCTAAGTACCTGGATTAAGAGTGAGTCTTTATGTACCCCCTTTGAATAGGGAAAAATATGACATGATACGTGACCGCTTAAAGGAAGGACACGTGGAACACAAGATGGAAATGGCCACCAAATTATCATTGTTGTGCCCGGAAACCTTGTTCCAGAACTCATTAGCTCTGATGTTTCATCTACATTCTAACGCTAAGTATTTTATATTTCATCAGTTATTTCATTACCATTTGGATCAAATTAATTCACTTGTCTAGAAACCACGAACAAATCCAACTGTACCATTTTTCGGGTAAACAGTTTGGCGCCCACTGTGGGTCCTAGACTGCCATGCAATTGAATTGATCCTTGCCTTTTTTACTTATAAGTTTGATTATTTTTGTTTTAGCAAAAATCACAAAAGAAATGGCAGACAACACTATTAACGGCACATGCGACCTTGAAATTCAAGGGGAGTAGCCTCATTTAGAGGATAAAATCGGTGACACTCGCAATGAGGAGAACGACGCCTCACCTACACATGACGGGCGATACTCTTGACAGGTTCGGGAGAGGACTCCTAATAATGTTGATGGGGAGCATGTAATGGGTGCAGTGAGGGTCGTACAAGAACAACATGCAATAATTCCAGGCCATCTCACATGGCAAGATCAAGTAATGACGGAATTAAAGCATGCGCTATCAGGAGCTTCAAATAATGCAAACAGACGAGATCCAATTCCTTTCGAGGTTCCCGCAAACCAAACGGCGCGGAGAGTCAAAAACAACACTCCCAGGGGCGAAGTTGGCTCCGATGGGACCAGGGGGAGTAGATCTGGCCTCAACAACGATAATGATCCATTCACGGAGGAACTTTTGCCGTTGATGAAGCAAGTAAATGCCCGCATGGATCAAATCCCGGGAGCACCACCAGTATTGAAGGGCCCGAACTCGAAAAGGTATATTCAGCTATCGTACAAGTTGAGTGCAACCCATGAATTAATCCCGAAGCGGTTCAAAATGCCCGAGTGCCAAAGTATGGCAGAACTACAGATCCGCAGGAACACATTACCACTTATACAACAACAATAAAAGGAAATGATTTGGCTCCCCACGAAGTTGAGTCTGTGTTGCTAAAGAAATTTGGTGAGACTCTCACGAGGGGGGCCTTAACATGGTATTCACAATGCCCAAGCATTCCATAGATTCCTTTGAGATGCTCACGGATTCTTTCAGAAAAGTGCAGGCCCTAAAAGCCGACATATTCAGGATCGCGCACGGAGAGTCCGAGTTATTACGAGAGTATGTCACCCAGTTCAAGAAGGAAAGGATGTAACTACCAGCGGTCCCGGATGAATGGGCAGCTGAAGCATTCACCAAAGGTTTAAATCTAGTAAGTTCTGACACTTCCCGAAAGGTGAAGGAAAGTCTGCTCGAGTTCCAAGCGACGACTTGGGCGGATGTCCACAACCGATACGAGTCATAAATAAGGATCGAAAACGATCAGGTTAGCTTCCCATCATCGACCAAAGGACGAGAGAAGAACAGAGAAAAATTGAAAGATGATATTGACACAGATAGACATATTGGTGCTACTTGGTGTTAAAAATGCCCAATATGTGTTAATTATTAGTTTTATGACTAATTAAGTTAAGTGTGATGATTTAGGATGATTGGAGTGCAAAAATATGAATAAAAGATGCTCCAACTAGAGGAGAATAGGGTGGATGTGTTGCATCCAACCTTGGAAAGAAGGATTGTTGGTGCACCCTTGGCAGTGAAGTCGGACCATAGCATACGCACCTGGGCACATCAGAGATGGAGGAACAAATCCACCCTAGCATGCGAAGCTGAAGAAGTGGAGGACGAGGTGGATGTGAAGCATCCACCCCAGCATTAGTCCCTGAAGCTGAGTCGGATTAAGAGTAGGAGAACTTTGGCCTACGACTTTTGTACGCAATATATAGGCCAAAAACGCCCCTTTTAGTGGATCAAACACACTTTTATGAAGGGAATTCGACCTTGGGAGAGAAAGGAGCCTCCGTGGAGGCGGGGTTTCATCTTTCTTCCATAAATTAGTATTTTTATGTTTCTTTGTACGATTTGTTGTTTGGCTACCATGTCTTTGTGGAGATAAAACTTCACGTTCTAGGGTTGTGGTTCTTTCATGACTATTGTGATACGAATATTGATTTTGATTTTTGATTTATCGTATTGGTTTATTTATTCAATCTTGCGCTTAATTATTTGATTGCTTGATCATCAATTGAATACTATCTACGAATCTAGAATTGAACTCGAAAGTGGGAATTCTAGATTGCTTATAGGATTGAGTAGAGCAAGTTCTTGAACCTGGGCATCGGGGAATGGATTCGCGGTTAGGATAGACATATACCGTATTGCCTTTCTTGGTTGATTTACAGGAATTATAATTGCTTTCTTGTTGGTTCTAATACCATAGACATATAGGCGTTAGGTTAACTTGAATAGGCGAGTAAGAACTCGATAGATTATTATGAGCAATATTAACTCTGTCAACCAATAAACAAGATAAATTAATTAGTCAATTCAATTGAAGAATACAATTAAATTGTTATGTATCCCATAACCCTAGATCGTTTTCATCGCATTGATAACATAAAAATATGATATCCCTTTGTTCAGAGTTCATTATTTGTTTTCTTTATTTTAATCAGTTTAGAATCAAACACTTCTAGGTTTAATTCTTGTTTAGATAGTTAGGATAGTCTAATTTAGTTAATAGTTAATCACAAGTCCTCGTGGGTTCGACATCCGACTTTTAGTCACTTTATTACTTGGCGATTGCGTATACTTGCGTGTGCATTTGGCCGCAACAAATTTTTGGGCCCGTTGCCGGGGACTTAGAAATTAACTATTTTCCTAGATCAGACTTTTACTTTTATCTTTAAGTTTTATTTTTTGTCTTTTTGTAAATATTTTCAATTTTATAACTATCTGATTTTTCTCTTAGTGTGTTCATAGTTCTCTCAACATGACATCTGAGGATGAAATATCCGGAGGTAAGGTTATTGATGAAGACGCTTGGTTAAAGACCGCATATACTTGTGTGTGCGTTTGGCCGCAACAAATATTTGGCACCGTTGCCGGGGCGAAAAATAATTTTAGGCTTTCTTTGATCTTTCTGAGCTTAATGCTTATCACAAAATAAAATTGATCCCTAGTAAACCATTTTGAGCTTATAGACTTTTATTTGACACCCACATTACAAGCATATACCCTTTTTGTTCTTAATTCATATTGTTTTTATCCTTTTACCTCTTAAAGCACTTTAATAGGAAAATGAGTGCTAAAATAAGTAAGAAGGGACTAAGTGTGGGATGACAGACGAAAGACTTTTATGGCCGGTCTTTTTGGGCTTGTCATGACATGAACTCTGGGAGGTCTGAATTTGAATATGGGAGTAAGGGTTGGTATTGGGAAGAATATTCACGATTAAGAGAATATGAGGAACGACGTTATCTTCTAACAAAATTGATTAATGACTAGTCTAAGAGGAGAGTTGAACTTGCACAAGAAATTGACAAGTTTGGCTTGGATGTGCGTAACTTAGATGCAGATTTGAGTGCAAAGGTTGATACGTGTAACGCCCAACAATTTAATGATGAGTTGTGTGAAGCTAAAAAAAAAATCTTCTAGACCAAATTGAGGAGCTAAAACGAGAATACCAATCATTAGACCATATTTTTCTTGAGGATGTAAATGTTGAGAAGAGTGTTCTAGAGTCATATGAGGTAGTAGATAATATTATATTTGAAGACTCTAATGCATGTAAATATGAGGATATAAATAGTAATACAATTCCAAAGTTGGGACGTGTTGGTCCTCATTCTAAACATTTTTTGATATTGTGTTTGGATGATGACATGGAAATCAAGTCATTTGAGCCTTTGGATGAGTCAATGGAAGAAGAACAAGCTGCTTACGTTCTTGGATTTGCCGTGCCAGAAAGAAAAAATTACATTCCTCATATAAAGGCCGAGAAGTATAGAGTGAAAAATTTGTTACATGCCCTATTTATTTTTGTATCCCCACCAAAGGTGCATAGCCACAGATTGGATGTCATGTTAGAGGTACAATTCATAAGTTCGAGGTGGAAGAAGAAAGTGGTTCAAGTCGTGCCGCGACGTTAAATCAGGCGCTTGTTGGGAGGCAACTCAGCTTTACTGCTTTCTTTCATTTTGTTTATTTTTTATTTTATTTTATTTTCATTATTTTGTAGTATTTATTTTTGTTTTGTAGGATTATGAGCATAGGAAGCAAAACCATTGAAAGATTGCAAAAGAGAGCTAGACGGTGAGGACTAAGTGTGGAGTGCCCACACAAAGGGCGATGCCTGGGGGAAGTCTGAGTACTTCGTGAGCCGCTATTACTTTGGCCTTTGGCCTACCAGGGAGTCTTTTTTACCCTCTCATTATTTATAGTGTGCATTGAGGGCATTGCAAAATTTTAAGTGTGGGGTGAGAAGATCGTTTTGATGAAATTCTATGCCATTTTATATTAGTTGAAGTACTTTTTCTTAAGAGTGGTAGTTTCTATGCTATTTTTGCTTAGTTGTAGTACTCGTTCTTAAGTGTAGTAGTTTTTATGAAAACAAACGAAAATTGGAAAAAAGAAAAGGTAGAAAATTTGGACTTTTACCGACGATGGATTTTGTGGACTGATTTCTTGAGGGATTGAAGTCTAAACAAAAAAAAAATTAAAACACAAAAACATGTTCTTTTTGTTTTGTTGTAGAAATAATCCCCCGAGGTTTTTCTTTGTGCATTGGTTCTTTTCCATGGGATGTAGTTTGGACCGGGTAGTAGTTGTTTTTTTAGAGTAGATTAGAATTTAGGGAATAAATGGAGTAAGAGAGATGAGATTTCTAGGCGCCTTTGACTTGTTTGATAATAGCATATTTAGGTTTTGACATGTGTAGTATCTTTCCTATGTTTTAAAATTGATCATGATGCCTTTATAAATTGGATAGCATGTTCTGTGGCACCTATGTCTCATTTTCTTGACTTATATTCACTTTGTGCTTAATGCTTAATATCTCGTGGCTTTGTGAATAATTTGTTGAGAGTCGGAATTTGAGTCACGTTCCATATGTGGTTAGGTTTTTGAATAGTCTATGTATTGTACTTGAGTCTAGAACTTACTCGTGTGTGAGTCGAAGCGAAATTTTAGGTGATGCTCGGTTTGAAAAATGATTTTAGGCTTTCTTTGATCTTTTTGAGCTTAATGTTTATCACAAAATAAAATTTATCCCTAGTAAATCCTTTTGAGCTTATAGGCTTTTATTTGGCACCCACATTACAAGCCTATATCCTTTTTGTTCTTAATTAACATTGTTTTGATCCTTTTATCTCTTAAAGCACTTTAATAGGAAAATGAGCGCTAAAAGAAGTAAGATGGGACTAAGTGTGGGGTGGCTTTTGAGTGGAACATGAAGGTAAAAAAGGTGAACTTATTTTGTAAAATAATACACCACTAGCGAAAACTGAAAAAAATAATAGTTGAAAATAAAAGAGCAGAAAAAACTGGAAAAGAAAAAAATATAGATGAATAAATTGTTGTCTTGTTATTGCTAGCGGGATGAAAATTAAGATAGTGTTTAAAAGGAATATTTTTGGGGGTGATATTGTTTGTGAAATTGAAGTGGATTGAAGAATTGCGCTTAAGTTATTTGGTGATGTGTTAAAGTGCTTATGAGGTTGAGTCACTATTCCTAAATATTTCATATCCATCCCTGCCACATTACAACCAAGAAAAAGTCCTAATTGATTTTAGATCAAGCGAACCTACATTAATAGATGTTTACATTATGGGAAAGCCTATGGTGTCGATTGCATGCATGTGACTTCTTTGTGAGAGTAAGTGACTTTCTTTGATATATGTGAGTCCTTAAATATATTTGAGTATTTGATTCGGATGTGTGGATTGAACTTACTCTCTTCGCTTTGTTGGGAGGGCACGTGGTTTCACGAGGGATAGGTAACATTATTAGACTTCTCTAGGATGTTGGGTGTTCAAGTCATGAGTGCATTGTGACATTGAGTCAGTTTTTTAGGCTAGAATTGTTATGAGAACATTGTATTTATTGTGAATATTGTTGAATAATGGCATAAGTAAAGGAAAGTGTAAGTGCTTGCATATGCTACAGTTTAATTGTTGCTATCAACCATGGTCATTGGCGTAGTGTGTTTTGAATGTAAGAGCTTAATTTTGTTTCTACTATAGTGATGGTTTATTCGAGGACGAACAAAGGTTTAAGTGTGGGGTGGTGATGTTGGGCATATTTCTATATGTTTTGATATTACTTTACCCATGTTTAAACTGCTTTTTAGTGCTATTTGGTGTTTAAAATGCCTAATATGTGTTAATTATTAGTTTTATGACTAATTAAGTTATGTGTGATGATTGCACCTGGGCATATTTCTATATGTTTTGATATTACTTTACCCACGACTTTTGTACGCAATATATAGGCGAAAACGCCCCTTTTAGTGGATCACACACACTTTTTGAAGGGAATTCGACCTAGGGAGAGCAAGGAGCCGCCGTGAAGGCCGGGTTTCATTTTTTTCATCAAACTTAGTATTTTTTATGTTTCTTTGTATGATTTGTTGTTTCGCTACCATGTCTATGTGGAGCTAAAACTTCACGTTCTAGGATTGTGGTTCTTTCATGACTATTATTATTCGAATATTGATTTTGATTTCTTGATTTATCGTATTGGTTTATTTATTCAATCTGCGCTTAATTATTTGATTGCTTGATCACCAATTGAATACTATCTATGAATCTAGAATTGAACTTGAAAGTGGAAATTCTAGATTGCTTATAGGATTGAGTAGAGCAAGTTCTTGAACCTGGGCATCGGGGAATGGATTCGCGATTACGATAGACATATACCTTGTTGATACCCAATCTTTTTCACATATATTTTTTAAAAGGCATATATACCTTCAAAATAGTGCATGAGCATCATCAAATATTTTTCCATACTTTTTTACAGGTTTTAATCAATTTATTCCTATATTTTTATTATATAAATAATTATTAATTGCATCAAAAATAATTTTTATAATGATTTACTATTTAATTTTTATCATTTATATTCATATTTGGTTTTAAACATTTTTATGTCTAATTATATTTGCATCTGTATGCTAAAATTGCATATTTTGCAATAATAGCCACATATATGCATAATTACATTATTTATATAGAAAAATGTCTTTTATATTTTTATAATGTTAAGTAATCGTTTTAATCATTTTCATACACAAATGATATTTTTATTATTATCTAATTATTTTACTGATTTAATTGGGTATTTAAAACCTATCCCCTTTTCTTAATTAATTTCGGACCTAGCCTACCCATTACCCCCAGCCCGATATCCCATATCCAACACCCATACCCGTCAAATCCAGACCCATACCCATTTAAAACTGTGACCCAATCCTCTTTAAGATCCCATCCATTGATCTCTGAAGATCAACGACTCACAATCACCCCACCCTTTTAATTATACCAACTCCCTTAACCCTAATTCATTTCCCATCTACCCGCCGTCACTAAACGCTCCTCTCATCTCCTTTCCCCCCTTTTCTCTTCTGAAACCCTAGAACGACACTCCCATTTCCCCTTGATTCCTACCCAGAAATGGAATCATCTAGCGATTCCCTACCTTATTTGGCCTTATTTCTTTACCGGCTACTCATCTGGGGTGTTACTTAACTTGCTTGCCTCAAATGGCAAGCAGATCTTGGGAGATTCAAACCAAATTCGGTTCAAATTCTCTTATCCGTTGGTTATTTCCGTCTGTGTTCATCCTAACCTTTGTGAGTACGAATATTTTTGTATCTTTCAGTTATGGTTTTTAGGTCTTTGGTTCAATTTTGGTTTGTTTTAATGTTATTCTTCGTCAATATTCACTTTGTTACTCATCATTCGACCTATTTTTCGTTAAATCTTTTACTTACCTAAAACTAGGGTTTTAACCCTCTTTAATCGGATCAGATTTGGTTCAATTTTATGTTTTTCTTTAATAACTCTTTGTCTATATTCATTTTTTTTACTAAAACATTTGATTCTTTACTTCTGACTTTACCGATTTTTATGGCTTACCTTAAATTAGGATTTCGAACCTTTTATTTAGGGCCAAATCTGTTTGATTATGTGAATATGTTCTCGTCTATGTTCATTCCATGAAACATGTGACTTTTACCCTTGTTTTCTCCGCTGATTTTATGGTTTACCCCAAAAAGTTAGGGTTTTAAAATTTTTTACTGAGATTTTAGTCTTTCTTTTTTTGTATGGTATTGATATTTTCTTGTTTTGTTTAATTTACCATGTTCTCATTATTTTCTTACCTTATTTGATCCAGAATTTGACTGTTGATTTATTCTGTATAATACTTTCCTTAATCTAAGTAGTGCTTGCCTGATTATACGTTGTTACATTCTGCTAATTGATTGAACCTAACTTCAATTGATTCTAGAATTATTTCATTCCTTATTTATGTACGATTGATTTATTACCTTATTTGCCTGCCTAATTGAGTACTATTTAAACTCTTTCTCCTTATCCTTTTGGGACAGACTCGAACTCTCATACTCTCACTAAAACTTAAGCTTTCTTACTCTGATTCTGTGCTAATTGCCTCTGGTTTTGCCAGCTGAAAGCCAAGGCCAAGTTATTCTGGAACCTAACTGCTGTGGCATATTTACTTGCTTTCTTACTTAACTGGTATGTGATCGGCACTCACCTACACTACTATAAAGTAGCAAGATGAAGGTCGGAGCAGCTTTTACCCGAAGAATCGGGATCGATTCCACAGAGAGTTATGAATATTGGAGTTGAGTTTCTAGGTAATCTAGTAGTGTTTCGTGCTATTAATTTCACTTTTCATACTTTTTGATTTGACAATTATACTACGGTTTATACTAATGGTAATTTGTTAATTAACTAACTAATGTCTTTTTGGTTGTTTTCTTAATGGGTAAAAGGCACGAGGGTTATGACTTTCACCTAGGCGAATATTTGACGGATTTCAATATCTAAGGCAAGGATGTTATGAAGGGGAGTGTGATATAGCCAATGCTCAAAGTTACCCACTCAATACCTCTCGGTAGTTTGAGTGGTTTTGCCTTAATTTCCTCCCTCGAGGTCAATTGGGTGTCAAATTCATACAAGCAATATAGGCGCAAGTAGGGTTTTACTATATCTAGGTTTAACCCATTAATTGGGACTATCAATCTCGTGAATACATCCCAATTCCTTGTTGGACTTATTTTCTAGACTCAAGTTCTCTTTCTCAAGAAGAACCCAAGTCAAATAAACACCAATTAGTGTTTCGAACCACTAATATTAACATGAAAACCATAAATCAGCCCAAATACCAATTGCCCATAAACATCTAAGTCTTAATTTAAAGGACCCATCAAAAATCCACACTAGGGTTGAGCCACAACCCTAGCTAATGGGTTTAGCTACTCATAATAACTGAAGAAATCACAGAAATAGATGAAGCAAAACCAATATAATTGAATTAAACTAAAATTTAAAGATTCAATGTTGATACCCTTCTAAAATTACTCAAAAATCTGAATAAAACCCGTTCACGAGCTCCTGATAATATCAGAGTACAAAAGCTGACCTAAAAATAAGAAAAGAAACTACTTATACTAGGCCGAATTTTCTGAACAAAAATACCCATGCGGGGTCACCGCGGACCGCACAAAATGGACCGGGGTCGCGGTGAGGCTTTTAGCTTACAAAACTGGGCCTCTGAGCTTGGTCATCGCGGTCCGCGTAAAATGCACCACGGTCGTGGTGGCTTCAGTGCGGACCACAAAGAAAGGACTACGGTCCGCGTTGGTCTTCTATCATGTAATGTCGATGCCCTCTGAATATCCTCAGTGCGGACCGCGTAAAATGGACAGTGGTTCGCGTTGGTTTGGCCTCCAAAAGCACTCTCTGAATCTCTTAAGTGCGGACCGCGGTCCGCACTGGTCAGTTGAACTTTGCTTGTGCTTGTTCTTGGTACTTGAGCAAGATTCACTCCTTTTTTAGCAGGTTTTTGACTAATTGTCACCCTTTTTGACTAAACCCTGCAACAAGTACAACAAGTAAGCCTTTGGGACTATTTTGCATACACTTTTATCCAAAACTTAAGCAAGAAAGAGTGTAAAATATGCTAAAATCTCTAGTTATCAACTCCCCAAAACTTAAGTTTTTGCTTGTCCTCAAGCAAACAAAATAAGTCCCACCCCTTTTTGAGTAAATCCAAGAAAATTCAGTTGTCCTAAGGTAACCTCTTCTAGTATCAATTGGGACTAACAATTGCCCTCAATGCAAATGAATCATTAACAACATTTGACCTTTTAAAACCATGGATTTCAGTGCGACACAAGAGCATCAAGAGTTGACTCGACTCATCAACGAAACTCATACTACTACTTTGGTCATTGTGGAACCCAAACTTATACTCCTCAACTATCCCTAAGCAAACCTAACTTTAAGATTGTAACACTTAGAACGAGGATAATGGGAGTTCACTCATCTCTCTCAAGGAAAAGACTCAAGTCCGGCTCAAAGTACCATAGGCTTGCCCCTTATGTGAGTCACCACTAATGTAAGCTTCATTCGACTCAAGATCATATAGGACTTTTGTGGAGACATATTGAAGGCTTTTGGGTTCAAGGTAAGAAATATTTGGTCTAAGTTGGTTCCATCTTCCTTTAAGCACTTCATTTGTTTCACTTCTTGCGCACATTCTCTTGACTTCTTGAGTCATTAAGCTCTTTCTGAGGGGTTAGAGAGACACATTGTCATGCCTTTTTGTTCAATTCAATCATTTTTCTTCTTTCTAAGCATTCCACACCTTTAATTTCTTTCTTTTCATTGATTCCCTTTTATTTCTTCTGACTTGCTTATTCTTTTTGACTTTTTGCTTTTCTTTTCTTTATTTTTCATTGCCTTTCCTTTTTCTTCCTTTTGTACCTTCTTTTTCACTTTGTTGCATTCCTCGTCTCTCCCCCAAACTTACGTTTTTGCCTTGTGCTTAGGAAAGAAGGGATGCCAAGAGAGGGTCAGAACGGGTGAAGGTTTGTATCATGGTTCGTGAAAGAAACAGGTCTAAGGCTCAAAAGGGTTGACTAGGGAAATTGTCATTGGTAGGCTATGAAAATGTTCAAGTCATCATTTGGATCAAGGAGAGACTATAATCACATCTCAAGTCAAACTACACTTAGGATTTCTCCTAGACAAACATTCAGGGCAAGTTCTAGACTAATGGCACGGGACTTGGACTTGCAATTCAAAGTCTCACCACTCAAGCTATGGGATTGCTACAGAAACAGAGTCGAGGTCCCACAACGACCTTATCTATGATTTGAGCAACACAATGGTCCCAAAAAATCACTTGATGATTATCAACCAACACAAGAGTCTCAAGATCACGACTTTCACCATCCTAAACACAACGATTTGTTTTTGACTATAAGATCAAAGGCAAATGTGTTAGGCCCAAGTGAAGTTTTTCTTGAGGCACCTTTACTCACTAGCTATTATTTACAAAAATCAAAAAGAAAAAACAGACTCAAACTCTTAAGAAGGTTGTCACACCATCCATCCTCGGAAAGAGCCACCCGGTTCACACAAATTCCACCTTTGGAAAGAATCGTGGAATTAAAGAAAACAAAGGCTTATTGCACGCAAAAAATTCAAAACAAGAAGCTACGAAAATAAAATAAGAAGCTATAAAAAGGAAAAATGCAGAAAGTAAAATGCGTAAAGTAGAATGAATATATACAAGAGGAGATTTAATCGAATATACATAAGGGGAATGAATATATACATTAGAAAGTAACTTTATATAAAGACCAAAGTGCAAAAATATGAAAAGTACTAGGTAAAGTTATGTACATACCAAAATAAAATAAAAAGAAACGAAAACATAATAAAAATAAAATATTATCAAATATGTACATTCATCCAAATCCAAAATAGGGCTACCCCCTCAAATGAGAGCTAGCATTGTCCTCAATGCTAACTAACAAAATAAGCTCAAAATAAAGGAGAAAGATTCAAGAAAAACTCCCTATAGGCCCTATGTCTGCATAGGATCCTAAGTATGGGTCCCGGGGTCTGCGGACTGCATGGGAACCTGTGACTGGTCCTCAGAACCTGTGTCTCCATCGGGACCTGGATCTCCTCTGTAACTTGGGCCTGTACTGGAAGTTGTGGCTGACTCGAGGTGCCTCCCTGCGAGTCTGCAAATTCTATCACAATACCCTCAGTACGGGAAGCACTCTCTTCCTCTTTGTTGGCCTCTCTATATCCGGCTCTAGCTCAGACTGGGCAGCAGGGTCATTCAGCAGCAAGTCCAATGGTAAGTGATCCTCCTTCAGCTTATCTACCTCCTTCCTTAGCTTCTTCACTAACTCCTTGGAGGCACGAGTTTTCCTCAGCTTCTTCGTCTCCCTGGAAAGATCTTTCAGTGACTGTCCATGAGTGCCAACAGCATCCTGAATCAACTTTTGGTTATCAAGGATTTTCTACTGGTTAGGCAGAAGTTCCTTGAGAGTATCCTCAACGGACTGTGGGACCTGTGGCGGAGAAGGTGCAGCTTAAGCTGCCCTGAGGTAGAGAGGATAGACAGCTTGGTAGTAGCTGCCTGCATCCAGTTGTTGATACTGGATATGGACTGGATCAGTCTTTGGGCAGTTAGAGGGTATGCCCGTGATGACGGAATTCCTGGGGCTACTGAAGTGGAAGGGCCTGGAGCAATGTCTGGGGTGGCTGATTCAGGCTGAGTAGATGCCACTACCACCACTGGCTCTTCAGACTGGCTAGTGAAAGCAATGAATTTTCCTTTGAAGTTCTTGCTCTTTGGATTATCATCACTCTGGAAACTGTACCAGGAGAAGGGAGCTTTGGGCTTCACCTTCACATCAAACCTCCTCTTTTCTACTTTTTGATCTTCAAAGTACATGGTCAGGAAATTAGGGAAGGGATAGGCTTTATCACGTTCATTCACCACCCGGTTGATAACCCTGGACATCACATTCTCGAAATTGATCGGCAATCCTGCCATGATAGAAGCAATCAGCACAGCCCGCCTGAGAGGAAGAGAATTTTCATGGAAGGTGGGGTCTATCCTTCTACACATGAACGTCTCCCAACCTTTGGCCTCAAAATTTAACGTTCTCCTCACAATCACCGTCTATGCTTGCAACCAGTCTGGGGTTTCACCTAGGATTGCCAGGTGCTCCGCTAGCCATGTACGGGCATCATCCCCCGCGTTCAATTTCTCCAAGTACTCCATTTCATCCTCATCATCGAACTCTAGGTAGTTGTTTATTGCATCCCCATCAAAAGGTATAGTCAGATTCCGCACCTTAGTCGCCTTGGAGTCCTTTTCAGATAAGCCAATTTAGTGTAGAACTCCTTGACTAGGTGCTCATTTGCCTCCGGCATCTGGAAAGTGAAATAGTCCCAGTATTTTCTCTCCCTTAATTGTCTCCGCACATTGGGGTTGTTCGGCAAAAGGTCCCTTGTGATGAATTTGCGCTCCGGTATCAATTTCCTTTCCGACCACCATTCCCGGAATTTGTGAAAGGCCGGTTCACTCACAAACCGATCTTTCCATGCTTCAGGGTTTCTTGTTCTTTCAACTCCCCCTACTTGGGGTTCACCCCCTATTTGGGGTTCATCCCCTGCTTCTTCTTCGTTAGAGTGATCACCCGATAGTGAAGTTGTGGGTGAGGTGGAGTATTCATGATCACTCTCTGCAGCTGAGCCCTTAGACGACTCAGAGTGTGCTAATGTTTGGGAAGGAAGGGAGTCAGAAGGTTCATTTGTCAATCTGAACCTCTCCGGGAAGTCTGGGACAAACTCTGGTACCGACTCTGACTTAGATCCCTCTCTGGATGGTGCATACTCACTTCCCTATTGAGAAGCAACTCTATCCATGGCTCGTATTGTTTTTCTGGTGGCTTTAATGGCTTGCCGAACTTGGGGGGAAAGTTTGATCATCCCTTTGCCTCTCCCCCGGGATGAATCTCCCTGTCCACTTGGTTTTCGACCACCACCTCTTGATTGGACCATAATCTGCAAGTCAAATTCATTTAAATCTTGTTAGTATCCCAGCAGTGCATACATTAGAGAACACAAAGGTAACAAGTATTGGATTTGGAGTTGCAGAAGTAGCAGACTGCGGACCGCACAAAAAGGACCGCGGTCCGCGTTGAGGTGGGGATCAAACTACCCACACACTGAAGACGATCACTGCGGACCGTATTTAAACAACCATGGTACGCACTAGGGAACCGCGGACCGCACAAAAATAACCGTGGTCCGCACTGAGTTGGGGTTCAGGCTACCCATACTCTGAAGAAGTTCACTGCAGATCGCATAAAAACAACCGCGATCCGCACTAGGGTGGGGTTCAGAATACCCACCCTCTGAAGATGAACACCGTGGACCGCATAAAAACAACTACCGCACTAAGGCACCGTGGACCACACAAAGAAGCACCACGGTCCGCACTAAGTCCCAACCTAGGGTTCCAATTTTAATTTTTAATTCAAGTGTAAATGCACATGTTATTGATACCCTAGGTGCTTAATCAGTGTATTTGACTAAAATGGGTCTAAATTAAGCATTATGAGCAAAACCTACACATGATTAATGGATTAAAGAAGAAAAATGAGAGAAATAACAAGAAACATTACCTATTAAATAAGAAAATAACAAAATTAAGAAGTTAGGGAGATAAAATTAAACTTACTAGATGTAGGATGAAGATGAGATGAATGAGATGAATTTCTTGAACTTAGCAATGGGTATGCACAGTGAAAATTTTACTGTAGAGCTAACAATGAGCGAAAAGTGTAAAATGAGGCCCTCAGGCCCTATTTATAGAAGTTTGGCTTGGGACCCACATCACTTACCCCACCGCGGACCGCATAAAATGACCGCAGTCCGCGGTCCTCAACGTTTCTGGGCGTCTGGGCAAATGGTCACTGCGGTCCGCACAAAATGAACCATGGCCGTAGTGGTCCACCGCGGACGGCACAAAATGGTAGTGCGGCCGCGGTGGCAACTTCAGAGAACAAGTTGTTTGTGAGAAAGCTCCACGGACTGCATAAAAGGACCGCGGTCCGCACTGCAACTTCAGAGAGCTAGTTTTTTCAACTTAGCCTTGTGCCCTGCATCAAAATAATCCTACAAAATTCCACAACTAGTTAGTCCAACAACAAATCCTATACTACCAAGTAAATCAAAGAACAACAAAATAAAGACACATGGGTTTCCTCCCACGAAGCGCCTGATTTAACGTCGCGGCACGACGCATGTTACCATGTTCAATTGAGCTTCATCAGAGCCACCACATGGCTATGTTCAAATTTCCCAAGGTAATGCTTGCACCGGTGCCCATTCACTCGAAAAATCTCCCCATTTTTGTTCTTGAGATCGAGAGCACCAAATGGTGTAACCAATACAACTTCAAACGGGCCACTCCACTTTGACTTGTGTTTGCCCGGAAAGAGACGGAGACTAGAAATGAAAAGGAGCACCAAGTATCCCACCTTGAATTCCCGTTCTTTGGCATACTTATCATGGAGGTACTTCATTTTGTCTTTGTACAAGGAGGAGCTAGTGTATGCATGAAATCTGAACTCATCTAGCTCATTCAAGTGATCAACTCTGAGATTAGCAGTTGTGTCCCAATCAAAATTCAACTTCTTCAAATCCCAAAGTGCCTTGTGCTCCAATTCCACCGGAAGATGACAAGCATTGCCATACACCAACCGGTAAGGTGACATAATGATTGGGGTCTTGAAGGCGGTCCGGTAAGCCCAAAGAGCATCATCAAGCTTCCGGGACCAATCAGTCCGGTTAGCATTCACTGTCTTGGCCAATATATTCTTGATTTCACGATTGGACACTTCCACCTGGCCATTTGCTTGAGGATGGTACGGATTAGAAACCTTATGATTGACTCCATACTTCGATAGCAAATAATCAAAGGCCCTATTGAAAAAGTGAGACCGCCCGTCACTGATGATGGCACGGGGTGTCCCAAATCTTGTGAAAATATGCTTCTTCAGAAAACCAACCACACTCATGGATTCATTATTAGGCAAAGCCACGGCTTCAACCCATTTTGAAACGTAGTCCACAACCACGAGTATGTAAGTGTTTCCACAAGAACTCACAAATGGCCCCATAAAGTCAATACCACATACATCAAAGATATCCACCTCAAGGATAGTATTAAGAGGCATCTCATCTCTCTTGGATATGCCACCCATTCGCTGGCATTCATCACATCGCTTCACCAACTCACTAGCATCCTTGTATAAGGTAGGCCAAAAGAAACCACAACTTAGCATTTTTGAAGCGGTCCTTGCCCCTCCATGATGACCACCATAAGGTGAGGAGTGGCAAGACTCAAGAATCTCCCTTTGTTCTTCTTCTGGTACACATCGCCGAATGACACCATCAGTTCAAATCTTGAATAATTATGGTTCATCCCAATAGAAATCCATGCTATCCCTCCTAAGTTTCTTCCTTTGGTTGGAAGAGAGCACAAAAGGAACAACACCAGTGACAAGATAGTTGGCAATGTTTGCGAACCATGGCATTTCTTGCATTAACACAGAAAGAAGTTGTTCATTGAGGAAACTATCATCAATTTCAAGCCCATCACTAGGTAGACCTTGCTCCTCCAAGCGGGAAAGATGGTCGGCCACTTGATTTTCACTCCCTTTTATATCAATAATCTCCAAGTCGAACTCTTGAAGCAACAACACGCACCACATGAGTCTCGCTTTGAAATCCTTTTTGGTCATGAGATACCGGAGTGCCGCATGGTCAGTGTGAACTATGACCTTGGCACCCATAAGATAAGGACAAAATTTCTCCATCACAAAGACTATTGCCAATAGCTCCTTCTCGGTGATAGTGTAGTTCATTTGGGCTGAGTTCATTGTTTTGCTAGCATAATAGATGGGGTGAAAGATCTTGTTCACCCTTTGTCCCAAAACCTCCCCCACAGCCATATCACTAGAGTCACACATTAGCTCAAAAGGAGAGCTCCAATCGGGTACGGTGATAATTGGTGTGGAAGTGAGATTTTGCTTCAATAGCTCAAATGCCTTCATGCAATTGTCATCTAAGTTGAACTTGGCATCTTTCTCTAGCAATTTTCAAAGAGGGTTGACCACCTTTTGAGAAGTCCTTAATGAAATGCCGGTAGAACTCGGCATGCCCAAGAAAGCTCCGAACTCCCTTTACCGAAGTTGGAGGTGGTAATTTGGAAATCACTTCAATCTTCGCCTTGTCTACTTCAATTCCATTTCTCGAGATTTTGTGGCCCAACACTATCCCTTCTTTCACCATAAAATGGAATTTTCCCCAGTTTAATACTAGGTTGGTCTCTTCACACCGAGCGAGGACTTTGTCAAGATTGCTCAACCATTCATCAAAGGAGTCCCCAACTACGCTGAAGTCATCCATAAACACCTCGAGAAAGTCTTCAACCATATCAGTAAAGATTACCATCATGCACCGCTGAAATGTGGCGGGTGCATTGCAAAGTCCAAATGACATCCTGGAGAAGGAAAATGTACCATACGGACACGTGAAGGTAGTCTTTTCTTGGTCCTATGGGGCAATCAAGATTTGGTTATAGCCTGAATACCCGTCCAAGAAGCAATAGAAAGCCCGACCCGCAAGCCTATCAAGCATTTGATCCAAGAAGGGTAAGGGGAAATGATCTTTGCGAGTCATTTTGTTTAGCTTGCGGTAATCCATACACACCCGCCAACCTGTGATCGTTCTTATTGGAATGAGTTCATTTTTTTCATTTTGGACCACTGTCATGCCACCCTTTTTTGGAACACATTGGACCGGAGAAGTCCAAGCACTATCCGAGATTGGGTAGGCAACTCCTGCATCAAGCCACTTGATTATTTCTTTGTTCACCACTTCTTGTATTGCCTCGTTGAGCCTCTATTGGTGTTCTGCGGAAGGTTTCTCTCCATACTCAAGAATGATTTTGTGCATGCAAAATGCGGGGCTTATTCCCCGAATGTCAGCAAGTGTCCATCCCATGGCCTTCTTACTCCTCTTTAGCACTTTTAGAGTGGAGTCTACCTGCAATTGGGTTAGGCAAGATGAAAGTATAACAGGTAAAGTACTAGAGGGACCAAAATATTCATACTTGAGGTGTGGTGGAAGTGGCTTCAACTCCAATGTAGGTGGATCTTCAATTGAAGGCTTTGTCGGAGGAGTTTTCTGATTCTCCAAGTCCAAGGATAACTTTCGGGGACCATAGGAATAAGAACACATGCCTTGTATGGCATTGGTGCTCTCAATTAAGCCATCCACCAAAATGTTATCATGGTTCAATAAAGTTGCCTCCGCTGGATCTTAAACATTAATCATAGAGATTGCATCATCAATAATGACCTTGGTGACAAGGTCCATGAAAGAGCATACTTCTGTGATGTTGGGTTGCTTCATTGATTTGCACACATGGAACACGACCTTTTCATTGCCCACTCGGAAAGTGAGCTCATCGACCTCCACATCAACTAAGGCCTTCCCTGTTGCAAGGAAGGGCCTTACCAAGATGATGGGGACCTCATAATACACTTCGCAATCCAATATGACAAAATCCGCGGGGAAAATAAATTTGTCTACCCGCACCAACGCATCATCAATTATCCCTAGGGGACTCTTCATTGATCTATCTGCCATTTGAAGACGCATGAAGGTCACCCTAGGTTTCCCAATCCCCAATGTTTTAAAAACCAAGTATGGCATCAAAATTATACTAGCTCCAAGGTCACATAAAGCTTTAGCAAAATCCGCACTCCCGATTGTATAAGGAATGGTAAAAGCTCCCGGGTCTTCAAGTTTGGGTGCCATTGAATGCACTATGGCACTCACTTGGTGAGTTATCTTAATGTCTTCGCACTCCATAGACCGCTTCTTTGTGACTAATTCCTTCATGAACTTAGCATACCCGGGCATTTGCTCCAAAGCTTCAACCAAAGGGATATTGATGGAAATACTTTTCATCATATCGATGAATTTCTTGAATTGATTCTCTTGATTTTGCTTCGCCAACCTTTGAGGATATGGAGGAGGGGGCCTAGGCAATGGTGCCTTGGCTTGTGGGACCACCGGTTCCAGCATATGAATCACGTGTTCCCTAGACGGGTTCACGTCCCTTTGCAACTCCTCCTCATTATCATGGATATAAATTCTCACTTCACTAGTAGTTGTCTCTTCCACCACTTGCTCAACTTCAATTGGTAACTCATCATTTGGCAATTCGTCATCATCAACAACATTTCTCCTTTGTCTAGAAGAACTCGCTTCACCGCCTTTTCCACTTCTTGTGGTCACCGCCATGGCGTGACCAGTATTATTATTGTCCCCACCCTTGGGGTTCACCACCGTATCACTTGGTAGTGCTCCCTTTGGGCGTGTGTTCAAGTCATGAGAAATTTGGCCCATTTGTACTTTAAGGTTTCTAATGGAGGTGTTGTGGGAGGCCAATTGAGCATTGAAGTCCGCGTTTTGCTCCATCATTTGCTTGAACATTTGTTCAATTCTTCACATGTCATTACTTGATGAGCTTTGTCCTTGAGTTTGGAACGGGGGTGGATTTCTTGGTTGTTGGTACATCTGGGGCCTTTGAAAGCCCGACCCCCGGTTACCATTACCACCCCAATTATTGTTGTTATTGCCTCTGCTCCAATTGTTATCATCGTTGTTCCCCCATTGTTGGTTGTTGTTGTTCCCCCAGTTTCATGAATTGTTGTTATTGTTCCAATTTCTCTGTCTTTGATTACCCCAACTTTGATTGTTGCCTTGGTTGCTCCAGTTTTGATTGTTGCTTTGATTGTTCCCTTGACTTTTCTAATTATTAGCATACATAACATCCTCTTCTTGATCATCATATGGCTCTTCTTGACTATACCCACTTGGTCCTTTGTCACCTTGATCATTGTTGCTTTGCTTTGGATTTCCCCAAGGTCTTCTTTGGTTCACTAACACATTCACTCCCTCCATGGCATTTACTTGCTTAGGCCCTTGTAATTGTTGAAGTTGGGCCTTGGCAAGTTGGTTCATAGTGGTAGTGAGCTCGGTAATTGCTTGCTCATGTTCTTGAAGTTCTTTGTGAAGACTATTGACACCGGACTCACCCTGAGGTACGTTTGCTCTACTTTGCCATACGGACGATGTGTCAGTCACATGCCTCGGGGTAAGTTAATTTCATGAAATTTCCACCGGCCAATTGATTGACCACACATTGATTGACAGTGTTTATTCCTCGGTAGAAGGTTTGCTGAATCACGGCTTCAGTCACGTCATTGTTTGGACATTCCTTAACCATGGTCTGATAGCGCTCCCAAATCTCATGCAAAGGCTCGTTGGGTTCTTTATTAAAAGCTAATATTTCATCTTTGAGCGCTTCCATGTGACTAGGGGAGAAAAGTTTTGCAATAGACTTGTCTGCGAGCTCATCCCATGTGGATATGGAGTGGTAGGGAAGCCGCTCGAGCCAATCAAGAGCCTTCCCTCGAAGAGAGAAGGGGAATAACCACAGTCTCAAGGCATCTTCTGAAACGTTCGTTTGGTTACTACCCCAGCAGTTATCAACGAAGCCCTTCAAATGTTTGTAAGCATTTTGGTGGGCGGCTCCGGTGAAATAGCATCGCTGCTCCAAGAGTGTCAGCATCACATTTGTTATTTGAAAAATTTCCCGCCTGGATTCTAGGCGGGACAATAGCACTAGCATATCCCTCGTTTGGAAGGACATGAGGGGCAGCTCTGGGATCTGGTCGCGGGGGAGGGTCTGGAATGTCCTCATTAATATTGGCATGTCGGCCCCGTCTGGGAGGAGGTACTTGGTTTATTTCATCTTCTTGGTTATCATATACCTCCTCTATGATGTTTCTCAAAGGATCCACCATTAGAACCTGAAGTGATTCAACACACACGTTAACAGAAAAAGGAAAGAAAAACACTTAACACCACTATTCACGTAGATAATCAACACTGAATAACTCCCCGGCAACGGCGCCAAAAAGTGATCGGCACTCACCTACACTACTATAAAGTAGCAAGATGAGGGTCAAAGCAGCTTTTACCCGAAGAATCGGGATCGATTCCACAGAGAGTTATGAATATTGGAGTTGAGTTTCTAGGTAATCTAGTAGTGTTTCGTGCTCTTAATTGCACTTTTCATACTTTTTGATTTGACAATTATACTACGGTTTATACTTATGGTAATTTTTTAATTAACTAACTAATGTCTTTTTGGTTATTTTCTTAATGGGTAAAAGGCGTTAGGGTTATGACTTTCACCTAGGCGAATATTTGACGGATTTCAATATCTAAGGCAAGGATGTTATGAAGGGGAGTGTGATATAGACAATGCTCAAAGTTACCCACTCTATACCTCTCGGTAGTTTGGGTGGCTTTGCCTTAATTGCCTCCCTCGAGGTCAATTGGGTGTCAAATCCATACAAGCAATATAGGCTCAAGTAGGGTTTTACTATCTCTAGGTTTAACCCATTAATTAAGACTACAATCTCGTGAATACATCCCAATTCCTTGTTGGACTGATTTTCTAGACTCAAGTTCTCTTTCTCAAGAAGAACCTAAGTCAAATAAACACCAATTAGTGTTTGAAACCACTAATATTAACATGAAAACCATAAATCATCCCAAATATCAATTACTCATAAACATCTAAGCCTTAATTTAAAAGACCCATCAAACACCCACACTAGGGTTGAGCCGCAACCCTAGATAATGGGTTTAGCTACTCATAATAACTGAAGAAATCAGAGAAATAGATGAAGAACCCATATAATTTAATTGTAAACTAAAATTGAAAGATTCAATGTTGAAACCCTTCTAAAATTACTCAAAATTTTGAAGAAAAACCGTTCACGGGCTCCTGAAAATATCAGAGTACAAAAGCTGACCTAAAAATAAGAAAAGAAACCATTTATACTAGGACAAATTTTCTTGACAAAAATACCCATGTGGGGTCACCGCGGACCGCACAAAATGGACCGCGGTCGCGTGAGGCTTTTAGCTTACAAACCTGGGCCTCTGAGCTTGGCCATCGCGGTCCGCGTAAAATGCACCGCGGCCGGGGTGGCTTCAGTGCGGATTGCGAAGAAAGGACTTCGGTCCGCGTTGGTCTTCTATCCTGCAATGCCGATGCCCTCTAAATCTCCTCATTGCGGTCCGCGTTGGTTTTGACATTCAAAAACTACTCTCTGAATATCTCCACCGCGAACCGCATAAAATGGACCGCGGTCCACGTTGGTTTGGCCTCCAAAATCACTCTCTGAATCTCTTCATCGCCGACCGCATAAAATGGACTGTGGTCCGCACTGGTCAGTTGAACTTTGCTTGTGCTTGTTCTTAGTCCTTGTGCAAGTTTCACTCCTTTTTGAGCAGGTGTTTTACTAGTTGTCACCCTTTTTGACTAAACCCTGCAACAAGCACAACAAGTAAGCCTTTGGGACTATTTTGCATACACTTTTATCCAAAACTTAAGCAAGAAAGAGTGTAATATAAGGTAAAATCTCTAGTTATCAGTATGCCCTAAACCTTTGTAATTTCATTCTCTATGTGTTTCTCGACTAACATGTTTCAATTCCCAGTATGATTCTATCATTTTATATGACTATAAGATGTCATTTAGTAACACTGTTAATTTAGGATTAAGTTATTTTGAATAATATGAATCCTCTCATAAGTTAGCCTAAGGTTTAATTTGTTTCATGCAATGCTTGTGAATCCTACACCTGTTCTGAACTTGGCATTCCTCAGGATACTATAAACATGTAATCAGTTAGTTTGTTGCTTAAATCATGTGCCATGTCTGCTTAATTCATGTGTATGGACAACTTAGCTATTTCAAACAATGATTGACATAAGTACTAGTATGGATATTTAGCTTAACCGGACTTTTAACTTACCTATGTGCTTAAGTATGAACCTTGTTTGTTTCTTGGTGCAGTTCTGCCTGCAACTCTGTGTTCTAAACCTTGTTTCTTCTGAAATCAAACTATTTTTAAAACCTGCCCCTATTCCCTTTTATGTACTGATTTTAAACCCCCCACCCCACCCCACTCCTAGTCCCTTAGGTTCTCAGCCACCCCGGTGTGAGCACTGCTCAGGGTCCACATGAGACTCCTGTGAACTCTGGCACATTGAGGACTGGTTTTTCAATCTCTTTTGAATTATCTTCTGAATGTGTGATTCTGGTGTGAGTATTTCCCAGGGTCCTTGAGGCCCTTGGGAACTTTGACACACTGGAAACATGGTTCTAATGGGATGTGGATGAATCACTATGTTGTGCATCAAATTTGTTATGTTAGAAGGCCTGGTTCCCAGGTTTATTTGGGACTATGAAGGCTCCCTATAGTGTATCATTATTATTATGTATCGTTTGTTATTCTGAGCTGTAATAACTTTGTAATAAACAGATTTGCGGATATTTAGTAAAGCTGGGGGGATTTTTCTTCTTTTCTTTTGTTAAACTGGGTAGAAATCCTTCCTATAGGATTTAATTGTGCTGTCAATTCTGTTCGTTTGGTGAAAATTGTGTGAGTTATATACTGTGCTTAGAAATCTTGCTTATAGGACTTTTGTTTAATTCTGTGTTTTATATTTGCATATTAGAAAGCATGCCTATAGGGTTGACATTAAAATGCATATTAGAAATCCTGCTCATAGGATCTATCAATCCAACAAATGTGCATTAGTAATCATGCCTATAGGACATTGATACCTGATTTGATCGATTTTCTGTCAATCTGCATAAATTATGCCCATACACGGTTAATAGAAAGCATGCCTATAGGGTAAAAGAAATCAGTCCCACACCTAGAGATCATGCCTATAGGATCTAAACCAATTCAGCAATAGAAATCATGCCTATAGGATAAAAAACCAGTTTCAGACCTAGATATCATGCCTATAAGATTTAAACCAACTCATCAATAGATATCATTCCTATAGGATAAAAATCAGTTTCAAACCTAGAAATCATGTCTATAGGATTAAAAAGGGAATAAAACCTATCTCTATAAGTTAAAATCAGTGCTACACTTAGAAATCATGTCTATAGGTTTGTAATCAACAAGCTCGTAGAAATCATGCCTCTAGGATTATGTTGATCGATTCTGAATTCAATCGCTACTATCAATCACTTAGGCAATACACCTATATGATTAAATTCTGGGTTCATAATTGTGATGTATTACTGCCTGAAGTGCCCAGGTTACACTGAAAAAAATCAATAGGCAAACAATAGGTCTTAAGCACCCGCCTTAAAAAACTGCCTTTGCATTTATCTTCTCGCATAGATATACTGCCTATAGGAACTGTAAAAAATCAATTGCGTGCCTTTGTTGTTTATGTGTGGAGGTCAATATGAGAATGTACCTGTTTTTATCTGAAAGTTCTATCTGTTTTTGTTTGTCACCAAGATTTTACATTTTTGCGCAACATACGTTGTGTCAAAAACTATCCCAAATAGAGGTCATAATACCTCCAGGGCCATAGGTAAGGGACAGGTAGTGCACGCATAAGGAATGAGCTAGAATCAACTAGAATGCATAAGTAACAACTTAAATATAGTAATTGGGTAGTAAGGAGATGATAGTTGACCGGCGCCCACCTACACCACTAGATAGTAGCAAGGCAGGGGTCAATGCAGCTTTTATCCGAACGGGTCGGGATCGAATCCACAGGGAGTTACTAATGTGGGAGTTGAATTCCTAAGTGATCTAGTAGTGTGTTTTGCTTTTAATTGCACTTCTCATCAAAGGGTTTTGTAATTCCACTATGGTTTTAAACTAATTGAGATTGCAAATTAACTAACTAATATCTTTTTGAGTGTTTTCTTAATAGATAAAAAGGACTAGGTGAATACTTAACGGGATAGAAAACCTACGGCAAAGACGTTATGTTGGGGATTATAATATAGCCAATGCACGGAATTACCCACTTTATACCTCTCGGTAGCTCGAGTGGCTTTTCCCTAATTGCCTCTCTCGAGACCAATTGGGGGTCAAAATTATGCAAGCAATATAGGCTCAAGTAGGTTTTTACTATCTCTAGGTTTAACCCGTTAATTGGGACTATCAAACTCTTGTACATCCCAATTTATTGTTGGACTGATTTTCTAGACTCAAGTTCTCTTTCTCAAGAAGAACCCAAGTCAAATAGACACCAATAAGTGTTTGCAACTACTAATTTAACATGGAAACCACAAATCAACCCATATACCAATCACCCATAAACTTCTAAGCCTTAAATTAAAGGACCCATCAAATACCCACACTAGGGTTGAGCCACAACCCTAGCAAATGGGTTTAGCTACTCACGCTAAGAGAAGAAAACAAAGAAATAGATAAAGAATAACCCATAGAATTTAATTACAAACTAATATTTGAAGATTCAATGATAAAACACTTCTAAAATTACTCAAAATGGCTGAGCAATATCATTCACGAGCTCCTGTTAAAGTTGGATTACAAAAGCTTACCTCAAAATGGGAAAAGAAAGTATTTATACTGGGCTAAATTTTCTGGACAAAAATACCCCTGCGGGGTTACTGCGGACCGCAATAAATGGAGTGCGGCTGCGGTGAGGCTTTTTGGCTTCAAGAATATACTCTCTGAACTTGGTCACCGCGGCCGCAGTGGCTTCTATTGCGGCCGCACAAAAAGGATTGCGTATCGCACTAGTCTTAAGCCTTCACATTCCCAGCTCTCTGAATCTGATCATTGCGGTCCGCAGAAAAAGGAGTGCGGCCGCGGTGAATTCATTGTGGTCCGCATAAAATAGCTTTGCAGCCACAATGTTTGAGCTTCCTAAATTTTTCCTTTCTGAATCTCCTCACTGCGGACCGCACTAAATGGATTGCGGAACGCACTGGATTTGTTGCACTATGCTTGGACTTGTTCTGGGTACTTGTGCATGTTTCACTCATTTTTGAGCTGGTTTTGACTAAATGTCATCTTTTTTACCAAACCCTGCAATCAAGTACAACATGTAAGCCTTTGGGACTAATTTGTATACAATTTAAACCAAAACTTAAGAAAGAAGGAGTATAAAATGAAGTATAATCCTTAGTTATCAACTCCTCCAACTTTAAGCTTTTGCTTGTCCTCAAGCAAAAAACATAAGACCCTCCTCTTGAGATTAAATCCAAGAAAATTCAGTTGCCCTAAGGTGACCTCTTCTAGCATCAATTGGGACTAACAATTGACCTCAATTCAAATGAATCATTAACAACATCCGACCTTCTAAACATCATGGATTCAGAGTGACACAAGAGCATCAAGAGTTGACTTAACCCATCAAAGAAACTCTTTCTACTACTTTGGTCATTGTGGAAACCAAACTCATACTCCTCATCTCGCCCTAAGAATTCCTCACTTTTAGATTGTAGCACTCAGAACGAGGATAATGGAAACACACTCATCTCTCTCAAAGAAAGGTCTCAAGTACGGCTCTAAGTACCATAGGCTTGCCCCTTATGTGAGTCACCACTAATGTAAGCTTCATCCAACTCAAGATCATATAGGACTTTTGTGGAGATATAGTGAAGGCTTTTGGTTCAAGGTAGGAAATATTTGGTCTAGGTGGGTTCCATATTCCCTTAAGCACTTCATTTGTTTCACTTTTGCGCACATTCTCTTGACTTTATTTTTCGAGTCATTAAGCTCCTTCTGAGGGGTTAGAGAGACATACTATCACTCCTTCTTGTTCATTTCAAACATTTTTCTTCTTTCTAAATATTCCACACCTTTCATCTCTTTTCTTTCATTGATTCCTTTTATTTCTTCTAAATTGTTCATTCTTTCTTACTTATTTTTTTTTTTTCATTGCCTTTCCTTTTCTTCCTTTTGTACCTTTTTTTCACTTTGTTGTATTCCTCGTCTCTCCCCCAATCTTATGCTTTTGCGTTATGCTAAGGAAAGATAGGGTGTTAAGAGAGGGTAAGGACGGGTAAAGGCTTGTATCATGGTTTTTTGAAAGAAAAATGTCTAAGGCTCAAAAGGGTTGACTAGGGATATTGTCATTGGTAGGCTATGGGAATTTTCAAGTCATTATTCGAATCAAGGAGAGCCTATAATCACATCTCAAGTCAAACTACACTTAGGATTTCGCCTAGACAAACATTCAGGGCAAGTTCTAGACTAATGGCATGGGACTTGGACTTGTAATTCAAATTCTCACCACAAAAGCTATAGGATTGCTAAAGAAACAGAGTCGGGGGCCCACAACGACCTTAGCCAAGATTTGAGCAACACAATGGTCCCGAAAAACTACTTGATGATTATCGTCCAACACAAGAGTCTTAAGGTCACAACTTTCACCATCCTATGCACAACAATTTGTTTTTGACCATAGGATCAAAGGCAAATGTGTTAGGCCCAAGTGAAGCTTTGTTGAGGCACCATTACTCACTAGCTACTATTTACACAAAAAGCAAAAGGAAACACAAACTCCAATCCTTAAGAAGGTTGTCATGCCATCCATAATTGGGGAGATCCACCCGGTTCACATAAATTCCACCTTTGGAAAGAACCGTGGCATTAAGAAAACCAAAGGTTTATTGCACGCACAAATTTGAAACAAGAAGCTACTAAAATAAAATAAGAAGCTATGAAAGAAAAAATGCAGAAAATATAAAATGTGGAAGGTAGAATAAATATATACAAGAGGGGGTTTAATCGAATATATATACGGGGGAATGGATATATACATCAGAAAGTAATTTTATATACATACCAACGAAAATACGAAAAGTAAACTAGAATTGTAAAATTATGTACATACCAAAAACAAAAAGAAAGCATAATAAAAAGGAAATAGTATCAAATATATACAATCATCCAAATAGGTCTACCCCCTAAAATGAGAGCTAGCATTGCCCTCAATGATAACTAACCAAAAATAGTTCAAAAACAAAAAGAAGAGAGTAAAAAGAAACTTCATATTGGCTCTCTGTCTGCATAGGCTCCTGGTACTGGGTCCCTGTGTCCTCGGACTGCTCGGGAGACTGTGACTGGATCTTTGTAACTTGTGTCTCCTCTAGGACCTAGGACTATACTGGAATCTGGGCTTGCTCCTGCACTGGCATCTAGGGCTGGGAAGAGGAAATACCCTGCGAGTCTGCCAATTGTATCACAACATCAACAGTACGGGGAATCACCCTCCTCATCTTTGGTGGCCTCTCTAACTCCTGCTCTGAATCAGGCTGGGTTGTTGGGGTTGGGTCATGGAACAACAGGTCCAAAGGCAAATGATCAGCCTTCAACTTCTCCACCTTTGTCTCCAACTTCTTTACCAACTACTTCGAGGCACGAGTCTTTCTCAATTTCTTTGTTTCCTTGGCAAGCTCTTTCAGTGCCTTTCCATGAGAATCAACCGCAATAATGATCAACAGCTGGTTCTCTAGGAGCTTCTTCTGGTTTTCCAGAATTTCCCTGAGAGTGTCCTCCACTGACTGTGGGATCTGCGGCTGAGGAGGTGCAGAATGGGCTGCCACCGATGTAGAAAGTACAGACAACTTAGAAGTAGCTGCCTACATCCAGTTGTTGATAATGGCAAGGGACTGGCTCAATCGGTGGGCAGTCAATGGATATGCAGCAGATGTGGGAATGGATGGGGTTGTAGAAGTGGAGGGTCCTGGAGCAATGTCTGGGGTGGCTGAGGTAGGCTGAGGAGGAGCCACTGCTACCACTGGCTTTTCAGACTGGCCAATAGAAATAGTGGATTTTCCCTTGTAGTTCTTGCTCTTAGGGTTGTCATCACCCTGCAGGCCATACCAGGAAAATGGAGCTTTTGGTTTTACCTTCACATCAAACTTCCTACTTTCTACCTCTTGATCCTCGAAATACATAGTTAGGAAATTTGGGAAGGGGTATGATATGTCACCTTCGTTCACCACCCGTGTGATTACTTTGGACATCACATTTCTGAGGTTTATCGGGTACCCTGCCATGATTGATGCCACCAACACATCCCGGGAGAGAGGAAGAGAGTTTTCGTGGGTGGTGGGATCTAGCCGGCTGCACACAAATGTCTCCCACCCTTTTGCTTCGAAATTTAGTGTTCTCCTCAAAATTTTAACTCCCGCTTGCAACCATTCTGGGGTGGTACCCGGGATTGCCAAATGCTCTGCTAACAATGGACGGAAATCCTCTCCCAAGTCTAACTTCTCTAAGTACAATGTCTCATCCTCCTCTAGGAAGTCCAAGTAGTCGTTGATTGTTTTTCCATCAAACATTACTGTCAGATTTCGCACCTTGGTCACTTTAGTGTCCTTTTTTACATGGTCCACATTGGCGTAGAACTCTTTGACTAGGTGCTCATTGGCTTCCATCACTTGGCATGAGAAATAACCCAGCCAGCTCTCTCTTTGAACTTCTTCAGCACATTAGGGTTGTGAGGCAAGAGGTCCTTTCTAATGAATTTTTGCTCCGGTATCAACTTCCTCTCGGCCCACCACTCTTGAAATTTGTGGTAGGCTGCTTTACTCACAAACTTGTCTTCCCATGCTTCTGGTTTCCTTGTTCTCTCTACTCCACCTACTTGGGGCTCACCCCCTCCTTATTCTTCTGTGGAATTCTCACCGGATAATGAAGTTGTCGGTGAGGTAGAATATTAATTTTCACTGGTTGCAGCTGAGCCCTCAGACGACTCAGAGGACCTATGTGCTGATGCTTGGGCAGGAGGGGATCTTGGAGGAGTATTTGTCAATCTGAACCTCTCTGGAAAGTGAGGAACATACTGTGGCACGGAATCTGAGTCAGATGCCTCCCGGGAGGGTGCATACTCACTTCCCGAATGGGAAGCAGCTCGATCCAAAGCTTTAATTGTCTTTCTGCTTTCTTTGATACTTTTTCGGACTTGGGGAGTCAATTGATCATCCCCTTTCCTCTACCCCGGGAGGACTCCCCTTTGCCGGGTTGTTTTCTACCACCGCCTCTTGAGTGAACCATTGTTTGCAAGTGGAATTCATATTGAATTTGTTAGTATCACAATAGTAGATGCAGACAGTAGAAGGCCTAGTTGCAGAATAGCAGACCGCAGACCGCACAAAATAAAGTGCGGTCGCAAAGAAGGTATCGAGGACCGCACAAAATGGTGTTGCGGTCCGCATTAAGGCACTGCGAACCGCACAAAATGCATCGTGGTCCGCACTGAGGTGGGGTTCAGACTACCCACTCTCTAAAGAAGGCCACCACGGACCTCATAAAATGGTGTTGCGGTCCGCATTAAGGCATCGCGGACCGCACAAAATCCACCGCGGTCGCGGTCTCTAACTGAGGCCTTTCTGAACTTTTAGCCTCGCGATCTGCACAAAATACCACTGCGGACCGAACAGACTATCAACCTAGGGTTTCAAATTTCCGTTCAATTTTAGCCTAAATTCACATGTTATTGATCCCCTAGGTGTGTAATCAGTGTATTGAAACTAATTAGTCCTAATTAACTGCTATTAAGCAAACCCTAGCATTGATTTAAAGAAAATGGAAGAAAAAGAAGAAAAGTAACTATTTAACAAGAAAATAACAAAGTTAAACAAATAAGAAAACAAAATTAAAATTACCAGATGTAGGATGCAGTGTAGATGAGTGAGATGTAGCTGTTGAAGTTAAGAGGGAGGATGAACAGTGAGTTTTTTCTACTATTGAGTGTGCAAAGAGCGAAAAGGGTCAAAGGAGGGCCTCAGGCCCTATTTATAGAAAAAGACTTGGGACCCACTGCACCTACCCCACCGCGGACTGCACAAAATGGCACAGCGGTTCGCGGTACTTAACTTCAAGTGGTACTGGGTAGATGTCCACTGCGGACAGCAAGAAATGCAATGCGGCCGCAGTGGTCCACCGTGGATCGCACAAACTGCATTGCGGCCGCGGTGGCAAACTTCAGAGAACCCTTTTTACTGAGGATCACTCTGCAGACCGCATTGGAATTTTGCCCCCGCACTAAGATCATTGCGGCCGAACAAAATGTAATGCAGTCGTAGTGCAAACTTCAGAGAGCTCATTTTTTCCAACTTAGTCTTGCACTGCATCAAAACAATCCTACAACATCCCACAACCAGTTAGTCCAAAAACAAATCCTATACTACAAGGAAAATCAAAGGAAGACAAAAATAAAAACACATGGGTTTCCTCCCAAGAAACGCCTGATTTAACGTCGCGGCACGACGCAAGTTACGCTCAATTCACTTTAGATGGAGCAGTGCCACCATGTGGCTGTCATCAATTTTGCCCAAGTAGTGCTTGAACCTGTGCCCATTAACTCTTAAAATCTCCCCACTTTTGTTCTTTAAATCAAGTGCACCAAACGGAGTCACAAACACCACTTCAAAAGGTCCACTCCATTTCGACTTAAGCTTTCCCGGAAATAGACATAACCGAGAGTTGAACACGAGAACCAAATCACCCACTTTGAACTCGTTGCCACGAGCATATCTATCATGAAGGTACTTCATTTTGTCCTTGTACAAGGACGAACTGGAGTAGGCATGGAATCTGAATTCATCAAGCTCATTAAGGTGCTCGACACGAAGATTGGCTGCCACATCCCATTCAAGATTCAGCTTCCTCAAATCCCACATGGCCTTGTGCTCTAACTCAACAGGTAGATGGCAAGATTTTCCAAACACCAACCAGTACGGAGACATATCAATCGGGGTCTTGTAAGCAGTCCTATAATCCCATAGAGCGTCATCCAACTTCTTTGACCAATCGGTCCTATTTGCATTGACCGTCTTTGACAATATATTCTTGATTTCTCTGTTCGAGACTTCAACTTGGCCACTCTCTTGAGGATGATAAGGAGTGGAAACTTTGTGATTGACACCATACTTTTGCAAGCAAAGTGTCAAAAGCTCTATTACAAAAATGCGACCCCCCATCACTGATGATTGCACGATGAGTGCCAAACCTTGTAAAAATGCTCTTTTTGAGAAATGCAACAACACTCCGGGCCTCATTGTTGGGTAGAGCCACGGCTTCAACCCATTTTGAAACATAGTCAACCGCCACGAGAACGTATGTGTTCCCACCTGAGCTAACAAAGGGGCCTATAAAACCGATGCCCCATACATCAAAAATATCCACTTCGAGAATGGTATTGAGAGGCATCTCATCTTTCTTCGAAATTCCCCCTGCTCTCTGACATTCGTCACATCTCTTGACTAAGTCACTAGCATCCTTGTACAAGGTGGGCCAAAAGAAACCACAACTTAAGATTTATGAAACGGTCCTTGCCCCACCATGATGGCCACCATAAGGAGAGGAGTGGCATGACTCAAGAATTGGCCCTTGCTCTTCCTCAGGCACACAACGCTGGATGACACCATCAGTGCATATCTTGAATAAATACGGTTCATCCCAATAATAATCCATGCTATCCCGTCAAAGCTTCTTCCTTTGGTTAGAAGAGAGCACAATCGGGACAACACTAGTGACAATGTAGTTGGCGATGTCTGCGAACCATGGCATTTCTTGCATAGTAACAGAGAGAAGTTGTTCATCCGGGAAGCTATCATCAATCTCAAGCCCATCACTAGGTCGCCCTTGCTCCTCCAAACGGGAGAGATGGTCGGCAACTTGGTTCTCACTCCTCATTCTATTAATGATCTCCAAATCAAACTCTTGAAGAAATAACACCCACCGCATAAGTCTAGCCTTGGAATCCTTTTTCGTCATGAGATACCGGAGTGCCGCATGGTCGGTGTGGACTATGACCTTGGCACCCATAAGATAAGGACGGAATTTCTCCATTGCAAAGACTATAGCCAATAACTCCTTCTCGGTGACGGTGTAGTTCATTTGGGCGGAATTCATTGTCTTGCTAGCATAGTAAATGGGGTGAAAGATCTTGTTCATACTTTGTCCCAAAACCACCCCCACGGCCACATCACTAGAATCACACATTAGCTCAAAAGGAGAGCTCAAATCCGGCACGGTGATAATTGGCGTGGAAGTGAGATTTTGCTTCAATAGCTCAAATGCCTTCATACAATTTTCATCAAAGTGGAACTTGGCATCTTTCTCTAACAATTTGCAAAGAGGATTTACCACCTTCGAGAAGTCCTTATGAAGCGCCGATAGAATCCGGCGTGCCCAAGAAAGCTACGGACCCCTTTACCGAAGTTGGAGGTGGCAATTTGGAAATGACCTCAATCTTGGCTTTTTCTACCTCAATTCCATTTCTTGAGATTTTGTGACCCAAAACTATCCCTTCTTCAACCATTAAATGGCATTTTACCGAAGTTGGAGGTTGGTTTCTTCACAACGAGCAAGGAATTTATCAAGATTGTTCAAGCATTCATCAAAGGAGTCCCCAACAACGCTGAAATCATCCATGAATACCTCTAGAAAGTCTTCAACCATGTCAATGAAGATTTCCATCATGCACCGCTGAAATGTAGCGGGTGCATTGCGCAACCCAAAAGGCATCCTGGAGAAAGAAAATGTCCCATAAGGACATGTGAAGGTTGTCTTTTCTTGGTCCTCCGGTGCAATCAAGATTTGGTTATAGCCTGAATACCCGTCCAAGAAGCAATAGAAAGATCTACCCCCAAGCCTGTCTAGCATTTGGTCCAAGAAAGGCAAGGGGAAATGATCCTTGGGAGTCACCTTGTTCAACTTGCGGTAATCCATGCATACCCGCCAACCTGTGACTGTCCTTGTTGGAATAAGTTCATTTTTATCATTTTGGACCACGGTCATGCCACCCTTTTTTGGAACACATTGGACCGTAGAAGTCCAAGCACTATCCGAGATTGGGTAGACGACCCCTGCATCAAGCCACTTGATTATTTCTTTCTTCACCACTTCTTGCATTGCTTCATTGAGACTTCATTGGTGTTCTACGGAAGGCTTTGATCCATCCTCAAGAATGATTTTGTGCATACAAAATGCGAGGCTTATTCCACGAATATCAACAAGTGTCCATCCTATGGCCTTCTTCCTCCTTTTTAGCACTTTGAGAGTAGAGTCTATCTGCAATTTGGTTAGGCAAGATGAAAGTATAACAGGTAAAGTACGAGAAGGACCAAGATATTAATACCTGAGGTGTGGTGGAAGTGTCTTCAACTCCAATGTAGGTGGCTCTTCAATTGAAAGCTTTGTCGGAGGAGTTTTCCGATTCTCCCAGTCCAAGGATAACTTTCGGGGACCATAGGAATAAGAACAAATGCCTTGTAAGGCATTGGTGCTCTCAATTAAGCCATCCACCAAAATGTTATCATGGTTCAATAAAGCTTCCTCCACGGGATCTTCAACATTTATCATTGAACTTGTTTCATCAATAATGACCTCGGTGACAAGGTCCATGAAAGAACATACTTCCGTGCTATTGGGTTGCTTCATTGACTTGCAAACGTGGAATACAACCTTTTCATCGCCCTCCCGGAAGGTGATCTCACCGGCCTCCACGTCAACTAAGGTCTTCCCCATTGAAATGAAGGGCCTTCCCAAGATGATAGGAACTTCATAATCCACTTCGCAATCCAAGATAACAAAATCCGCGGCCAAAATGAACTTGTCAACCCGCACCAATACATCATCAATGATTCCGAGAGGCCGCTTCATAGATCGATCCGCCATTTGAAGACGCATGGAAGTAGCCCTAGGTTTACCAATCCCCAATGTTTTAAAGACCGAATATGACATCAAATTTATGCTAGCTCCGAGGTCACACAAAGCCTTAGCAAAATCCGCACTCCCAATTGTACAAGGAATGGTAAATGCCCCGGGGTCTTCAAGCTTGGGTGACATTGAGTGCACTATTTCACTCACTTGGTGAGTCATCTTTATGGTTTCGCACTCCATAGACCATTTCTTTGTGACCAAGTCCTTCATGAACTTGGCATACCCGGGCATTTGCTCTAAAGCTCGACTAAAGGGACATTGATGGAAATACTCTTCATCATGTCGATGAATTTCTTGAATTGATTCTCTTGATTTTTCTTTGACAACATTTGAGGGTAGGGAGGAGGAGGCCTAGGCAATGGTGCCTTAGCCTTTGGTATGACTGGTTCTGGTATATCAATTACGTGTTCCCTAGACTGGTTCACGTCACTTTGCAATTCCTCTCCTTGGTCATGAATATCAATCCTCACCTCACTAGTTGTTGGCTCTTCCACCACTTGCTCAACCTCAAGCGGAAACTCATCATTTGGCAATTCATCATCATCTCCAACAACTCTCTTTTATCAGAGGAACTAGCCTCACCGTCTCTTCCACTTCTTGTGGTCACCGCCATGGAATGACCAGTGTTGTTGTTGTTGTTCCCACCCTTGGGGTTCACCACTGTATCACTTGGTAGTTCTCCCTTCGGGCGTGTGTTAAAGGCATGAGAAACCTTTCCCATTTGCACCTCAGGATTTCGAATGGAGGTGTTATGGGAGTCTAATTGAGCATCGGAGTCCGCATTGCGATCCATCATTTGCTTGAACATTTGTTCAATTCTTCCCATGTCATTACTTGAGGAGCTTTGACCTTGAGCTTGATAGGGGGGTGGATTGTTGGGTTGTTGGTACATCGGGGGCATTTGATAGCCCGACCCCCGATTACCGTTTCCACCCCAATTGTTGTTATTATTGCCTCCGCTCCAATTGTTATCATTATTGCTTCCCCATTGTTGGTTGTTGTTGTTCTCCCAATTACGAGAATTGTTGTTATTGTTCCAATTGTGTTGCCTTTGATTGCTCCAATTTTGATTATTGCCTTGGTTGTTCCCTTGACCTTGGTAATTATTAGCATACATGACATCCTCATCTTGATCATCATATGACTCTTCTTGACTATACCCACTTGATCCTTGGTCATCTTGAACATTGTTGTTTTGCATTGGATTTCCCCGAGGTCTTCTCTTGTTCACCAAAACATTCACTCCATCCATGGCATTTACTTGCTTCGGCCCTTGTAATTGTTGAAGTTGTTCTTTGGAAAGTTGATTCATAGTGGTAGTGAGCTCGGCAATTGCTTGCCCATGTTCTTGAAGTTCTTTGTGAAGACCATTAACACCTGAATCACCCTGAGGTACGTTTGATCTACTTTGCCATGTTGACGAAGTGTCAGCCATTTCATCTAAGACCTCACATGCCTCATTGTATGGTAGCTTCATGAAGTTTCCCCCAGCCAATTGATTGACCACACACTGATTGGTGGTATTTATGCCTCGGTAAAAGGTCTATTGTATCATGGCCTCAGTCATGTCATTGTTTGGACACTCCTTTACCATGGTCCGGTAGCGCTCCCAAATCTCATGCAAAGGATCATTTGGATCTTGTTTGAAAGACAATATTTCATCTCTAAGCGCTTCCATGTGACTAGGAGAGAAGAATTTTGCAATGAACTTATCTGCTAGCTCATCCCATGTGGATATGGAGTGGTTGGGAAGTCGCTCCAGTCAATCAAGTGCCTTCCCTCGAAGAGAGAAGGGAAATAACCAAAGCCTCAAGGCATCTTCTAAGACATTCGCCTGCTTACTTCCCCAGCATGTGTCCACGAAGCCCTTTAAATGCTTGTAAGCATTTTGGTGGGCGGCTCCGGTGAAATAGCCCCGCTGCTCCAAGAGTGTCAGCATCACATTTGTGATTTGGAAGTTCCCCGCCCGGATCCTAGGCGGGACAATAGCACTTGCGTACCCCTCGTTTGGAAGTACCCGAGGGGAAACTCTCAGAGGTAGAGGCGGTGGAGGGTCTGGAATATCCTCATTAACATTGGCCTGTCGGCCCCGTCTAGGAGGTGGTACTTGGTTTAGTTCACCTTCTCTATTGTCATACACCTCCTCCCCCGGAATAATGTTTCCCAAAGGATCCGCCATTAGTACCTAAATTGATTCAACACACACGTTAACAGAAGAAGGAAAGAAAAACACTTAACAGCATTATTCACGTAGATAATCAACACAGTTATAACTCCCCGGCAACAGCGCCAAAAAGTGATCGGCGCCCACCAACACCACTAGATAGTAGCAAGGCAGGGGTCAATGCAGCTTTTATCCGAACGGGTCGGGATCGAATCCACAGGGAGTTACTAATGTGGGAGTTGAGTTCCTAAGTGATCTAGTAGTGTGTTGTGATTTTAATTGCACTTCTCATCAAAGGGTTTTGTAATTCCACTATGCTTTTAAACTAATTGAGATTGCAAATTAACTAACTAATATCTTTTTGAGTGTTTTCTTAATAGATAAAAAGGACTAGGGCTATGACTTTCTCCTAGGTGAATACTTAACTGGATAGAAAACCTAAGGCAAAGACGTTATGTTGGGGATTATGATATAGCCAATGCACGGAATTACCCACTTTATACCTCTCGGTAGCTCGAGTGGCTTTTCCCTAATTGCCTCTCTCGAGACCAATTGGGTGTCAAAATTATGCAAGCAATATAGGCTCAAGTAGGGTTTTACTATCTCTAGGTTTAACCCGTTAATTGGGACTATCAAACTCTTGTACATCCCAATTTATTGTTGGACTGATTTTCTAGACTCAAGTTCTCTTTCTCAAGAAGAACCTAAGTCAAATAGACACCAATTAGTGTTTGCAACCACTAATTTAACATGGAAAACACAAATCAGCCCAAATACCAATCACCCATAAACTTCTAGGCCTTAAATTAAAGGACTCATCAAATACCCACATATGGTTGAGCCACAACCCTAGCAAATGGGTTTAGCTATTCATGTTAAGAGAAGAAAACAAAGAAATAGATAAAGAATAACCCATAGAATTTAATTACAAACTAATATTTGAAGATTTAATGATAAAACACTTCTAAAATTAATCAAAATGGCTGAGCAATATCGTTCACGAGCTCCTGTTAAAGTTGGATTACAAAAGCTTACCTCAAAAAATGGGAAAAGAAAGTATTTATACTTAGCCGAATTTTTTGGACAAAAATACCCCTGCGGGGTTACTGCGGACCGAAATAAATGGAGTGCGGCCGCGGTGAGGCTTTTTGGCTTCAAGAATCTACTCCATCAACTTGGTCACCGCGGGCCGCATAAAATGCACCACGGCCGCAGTGGCTTCTATTGTAGCCGCACAAAAAGGATTGCGGACTGCACTAGTCTTAAGCCTTCACATTCCTAGCTCTCTGAATCTGATCATTGCGGTCCGCACAAAAAGGAGTGCGGCCGCAGTGAAGTCATTGCGGTCCGCATAAAATAGCTTTGCGGCCGCAATGTTTGAGCATCCTAAATTTTTCCTTTCTGAATCTCCTCACTGCGGACCGCATTAAATGGATTGCGGACCGCACTGGATTTGTTGCACTATGCTTGGACTTTTTCTTGGTACTTGTGCATGTTTCACTCCATTTTGAGCTGGTTTTAACTAATTGTCATCTTTTTTACCAAACCCTGCAATCAAGTACAACATGTAAGCCTTTGGGACTAATTTGTATACAATTTAAACCACAACTTAAGCAAGAAGGAGTATAAAATGAAGTATAATCCTTAGTTATCAATCGCTAATGCTATGAGTAACACCCCGACTTGAGGGAGTTACAAAGTATTGCACGGGGTGATCTTATAGGCTAAAAAACTTAGGACCCCCCCCCCCCCCCCATTTCTTTTTAAAAAAAAAAATTGTTTTNCCCCCCCCCCTAATTCCTGTTTAAAAAATAAACTGATTGTTTTATCTGTCCAAATTGCTTTCTTCCCTTTTAGACTAATTCGCTTAATTTAAGTTCGGTCGGGACCCACCGTTTTGGACCTCGAAGGTTAACTTGAATAAGCTAGTAAGAACTCGACAGATTCTTATGAGCAATATTAACCCTGTCAACCAATAAACCAGATAAATTAATTAGTCAATTCACTTGAAGAATACAATGTGATTGTTATATAGCCCATAACCCTAGATCGTTTTCATCGCATGGATAACATAAAAATCGGTTATCCCTTTGTTCATATCTTTATTTTATTTAGTTTAGAATCAAATACGTCTAGGTTTAGTTCTTGTTTAGATAGTTAGGATAGTCTAATTAAATTAATAGTTAATCACAAGTTCTCGTGGGTTCGATATCCGACTTTTAGTCACAATTACTTGACGGTCGCGTATACTTGCGTGTGCGTTTGACCGCAACAACCGCACAATGATGCACTGGTAATTTCCGTAAATGTGTTAGATTTTAAAATCAAACGTGTTTTAGTAGATCCAGGAAGTTCAGCTAACATCATACAATGGAGAGTACTGAAGCAAGCTAAACTCACCGGAAGCATTATCCCGGCAACGAAACTGCTCGTCGGATTCAACCTCGCAAGCGTGACAACCCGCGGAGAAATTTTGTTGCTCACAAACACTGAGGGAGTAATGAAGACAACACTCTTCGAAGTGGTAGATGAAGACATAGGGTATGACATCATCTTGGGAAGGCCATGGTTGCACGAGATGAAAGTCGTGCCTTCAACATATCACCAAGTAACAATTTCTGACACCCGAGGGTATCAAACAGATAAGGGGTGATCAACCGACAGCAAGGAAGATGAATGTTATTTCGGTTTCCAGTAGTAAATGAAAGGAACATGTGGCATAGCTATTACTGGAATCGGCACCTACCCCCAAACCAGAGGAAGATAACCCGGGGACAAAAAGGTCAGAACAATATCTGGTACCAAGGTATTTTCAAGTACCAGAAGTAGGGGTGTTCATACAAACCCAAAAATCTAACCAAACCGACCAAAAAATCGATACATTTTAGGTTTGGTTTGGTTTTGGTTTTGAATTTTAAAAACCGATCAAATTTGGTTTGGTTTTGGTTTCAATCAAAAAATAACCAAAAAAAGCGAACCAAAACGACTATAAAAGTAGCTATTTTAATTTATTATTACACCTATATATATGTATATTTTTTTATATAAAGTTTCTAAAATTTTGTGGTATATATTAGTCATTTATATTTTTAGTCTAGTTCTTTGCTATTTAATAATTTAATTTTTTGCCTTTACACTCTAGTTTGATTGGTAAATTTCTTTCGCTAAGTATAAAAAAATTTATTTCATTCTAAAATTAAATCGATATTTAATTGATCACTTAAATTATTCATCATTATTTTATTCAATTATCATTAATATATCTTGGTAAATGATAAATTTCTCAAAGAGCAATTGATTTAATAGTGGTATGTTAAAAAATGTAGCCGTCGGAATATGCGTTTGGTAGTGTATGTCTCATATTTAAGAAAAAACCCGATAAATAACCGAAAATTTTGAAAAACCGACAAAAACCGAATCGATAAAAGACCGACTTAATTGGTTTGGATTTGTTTCAATATTTAAAAAATTGACTTACTTGGTTTGATTTCTTTTTTGGGAAAAACCGACCCAAACCGAATCATGAACACCCCTAGCCAGAAGAGACGGATGCGCCGAAGTACACGGCAGAAGAACTGGAGCAGGTTGTTCGAAGAATTCCTATAAAGGAAATTCCATTTGGGAAAATGACTGCACCCGGAGCACAGGTCTGCTTTTATTGAATTTCTTAAAACTAGCGCCGATTGTTTTGCATGGTCGCATGAAGGTATGACAGGCATCCCAACAGATATATCCGTACACAAGCTAGTCTTGGATCCCATCATACCTCCGAAAAGGCAAAAGAAGCGCTTTATTGCTGAATCAAGGAATAAATTCGTCAAAGAAGAGGTAACTCATTTACTTAAGACCGGTTCAATCCGAGAGGTAAGATATCCGGATTGTCTAGCCAATGTAGTAGTACCTAAGAAAAATAATAAATTTTGCATGTGCGTAGATTATAAGGATCTTAATAAGGCGTGCCCGAAAGACTCATTCCAATTGCCAAATATCGATCAGATGATTGATGCTACGGCCGGGCACGAATTAATGAGTTTCCTCGATGCTTATTGTGGGTACAACCAAATCAAGATGAACCCACAAAATCAGGAATAAACTTCGTTTGTAACACATTTTGGTATATATTGTTACAATATAATGCCCTTCGGGATAAAAACCGCCGGAGCCTCTTATCAACAGCTCGTGAATAAGATGTTTGAAAAACAAATAGGAAAGACTATGGAAGTATACATAGACGATATGCTCGTTAAGTCATTGAATGAGGGTGTCACACCTCCTTTTTCCTGAGGGATAGGGGAGTTTTTCCAATTAAAGTGACATTAATCGAAATGGGATTATTTATTTATTTCAGAGTCGTCACTTGGGATAATTTATGGTGTCCTAAGTCACCGGTTTATTTTAAATCCCAAATCGAGGAAATTGACTCTATTTTACGGTCCATGAACACAGAAGACCGGGAAAGGATTTTTGTTAACCTGAGAGAAGGTGTGAGGCACTCCCGGATTTCGTGGTTTTAGCACGGTCGCATTACAATCATATGTCTGGCTTAATTAACGGATTATTACGTGTGTATTTTATCTTTTACTGTTTTTAATTACTTGATTATTCGTGATTATGGAATTATCTTGAAACGAGTCACGCGTACGTGTACTCTTTTTGTTTGGTGTGTCCAGAATCATGTCACGTGTACGTGTACACAATTAATAACACCTTATTATTATTAAAATTGTTCGACCAGAATCGCGTGGACGCATGTTTTGATTTACTTTTGAAAATTATAATTACGTCAGTCGAAGAGGTACATAATCATGATAATAGATTAATTAAGCGCGAGCCTAAAGCATTCTAAAGTATTCATGGATTGTTAATTTCCTAAGTTTAGGATTATTGTGAAGGTCCAATGTTATGGATTTTATTTGTGGAAGAAACGAAACTAATTAGCTAAGGAAAAGCTGACCAGTTTATTCACAAGTCTATTGCGTTGGGCTTGGCACTTTGAACTTATTTGAGTCCAATTCTGATTCTTACTAATCTGATCAAACCAAAACCTTCATGGAATTATTTGTAAAAAGGAGAAACTTATCCAAAATTGATTCCAATCACGTAGCCCACTTCAGTTTACGAAAAATGATCAAATTATAATTGAAGTACTAATTTCCACATAGAGCTAACATGACTCTTTTCCCACAACTAACAAATGAAGAATTAATTAATTATACTAAACAGAGCATAGGTACACCAAAATGGGGACTTGTAGCACTTCTGGATATTTGCTTTGGTTAAAGGTAATGGTCCTCCCAAGATAGAAATTGATAGGGATATCTAACAGAACAATGGTTATATATACATCTCACAAAACATCATCAAATTCAAAGGCACAAAAAGAAATCCGCACGTAAATTTTAACGACGTGCAAAATATATTAAATTAATAGGGGCATCAGTAATTAATACAGTATAACATTGAGAAGGTACATTAATTTTATCAAATTCATATCTAAGCAAGACCACAAACAGACACGCAAATAACAAAGATTTAAGGTAAAAGATTGGACTTTTTGTAACGGAGATCTTTCCTTTATTAACAAGCACCTCCAATGAAATTACAACAGCTGAATCGACGCCAAATGGACCCTAACAGTGAAAACCCGAACAGAAAACACAGCGGCGCCGGACCCTCGCCGACAACTCGAACAGAAGTAGCGACCAACGAACGGAGCTTTAACGGAACTCGAACTCAAAAAAAAGGTTGTTGTTTTGAAGTGTTTTGGTTGGGTTTTTGGGACGATTTATGAGCTAGTTCAGCTACATTTTTGTGGTATTTTAATGGAGGTTTTGAGGGTTTGGAGTTGTGGTTTGGGTGAAGAACAGAGGGGATTTACATGGCTCATTTTTTGCTGGATATTTTAGCTGTTTTGGGGGTTAGTTTAATGGAGGTTTAAAGGAAGAAGAAGGCAGCTGCGTCTTCTGGTCCGATCCAGCTCTAATCTTTCTCGTTTTTCTTTCTTCTGCGAGAAAACACCCCAAGCCCCTTTTTTTTGTTCTCTGTTTTTTTTTTCCCGTCCCCTTCTGTTCGTTTCTTTTTGTGTCATGTGTGTGTTTTAGTAGCTGAATGGGACTGTCTCCGTGAATTTGGATAAGAGGGAATAAAATATGGTTATGAAGAAGGCTAGGTATCACAAAGTAATTGGTTCTAAAGAAAATGAGTGAAAGAGCACGTTCACATGGAGCAAAAATTAAGGAAAAGGGGACCACTTAAATTCATTTGTTTCCTTGGCATTTCCCGTTCCTCTTCTTTCATTTTTTCACTGTTTTCTTGTTTTGTCTTTTTCTTTCTTTCTTTTGAAAAATAATATATAGTAACAAAATTAATTAGTTGAATATGTAGTCACATACTACTTAAGATAATCCAAATATTTTTAAATAGAATAAAAAATTACTCAAGAAAGATATCATTTACTAAAATCTACTCCTTAAATATTATACTAAACCAAATGAGATGTATTTTATAAATCTTTTCTTCTTATCTTTTGCGAAAAATAAAAATATGAATCTTTTTTTATCATTTTCAATTTTCTAAGTAAAACCTATTAAAAAGTTAAAACAGGAGCTAAAATACGTAAGTTAAACTTATAAATATTTACATATTAAAAGATGATGAAATATTCAAATTTGATTAAAAATTAGGTGCTCACAGCAGATAACCACTTGAAGCATTTGCAAGAAACATTTGACATCCTGAGGGAGCATAATACAAAACTTAACTTTGAGAAGTGTGTGTTCGAGGTAAGTTCGAGTAAGTTCCCAGGGTTCCTAGTATCATAAAGGGGAATTGAGGTAAATCCCCACAAAATCAAAGCCATAGAGGACATCCCCGATCGATTGTCTAACGTAAAAGAAGTCCAAAGGCTCATGGGGAGATTGGCAGCTTTAAGCAGGTACATTTCGCGTTCTTCGTAAAAATGTCATCGCTTATTCGCGCTACTCAAAATGAAAAACAATTTCGAGTGGACACCGGAGTGTCAGCAAGCCTTGAAGGAGTTAAAAAATTATTTATCAAACCCTCTGTTGCTCTCAAAACCAAAGGAAGGTGAAACGTTGCTATTCTCCCTCGCGGTTTCAGAAGTTACAGTGAGTGCAGTTTTAGTCCGAGAGGACTAAGGTACGCAATCTCCCATTTATTATGTTAGCGAGAATATAATAGGAGTAGAAACTCGCTACCCACATTTGGATAAGTTGGCCTTAACTCTCGTAGTCGCCGCTCGGAAGCTGAAGCCCTACTTCTAATGCCACCTGATATTAGTTTTAACTACTTTCCCTTTGAGGAATATCTTCCATAAACCCGAGCTCTCGGGTAGATTGGTCAAATGGGCCGTCGAAATGAGTGAATTCAATATAGAGTATAAACCGAGGATTGTAATTAAGTCGCAAGTCTTGGCAAACTTCGTGGCCGACCTTAGTATGGGACTACTGCCTCTGGCAGCTAAAGATGAAATAATGGTGTCAGAATCGACATAGGGAGTTTGGACCTTATTTACGGATGGAGATTCAAATGTAAAAGGGTCCGGACTTAGAATAGTTTTAAGCACGCCTTCAGTGGAAATCTTAAGGCAAGCCATCTGAATGATTCTTCTAACTAACAATGAAACAGTGTATGAAGCTTTGATGATAGGGATCGAATTGGCCTGGGGGCTTGACTCCAAAGTCATCGAAATCAAATGTGATTCGTAGTTTGTGGTAAATCAGGTCTACAGAAATTTTGACAACAAAAAGGGACGTATGCAACAATACGCGGTAAAGGTTCAGGCTCTATTGGCACGATTCCGGGAGTGGTCAATAACTCATATCCCAAGGGAAGATAACGCGGAGGCAGATGCATTAGCAAATTTGGGCTCAGCAACAAAAATACAATGATCAGAATCAAGGACGGTAGTACAACTGATGAACACGGCATTGGACATAGATGGTTACTATAAGGTGAATTCAACTATTTTGATCTGGGACTGAAGAAATGAAATAATCGATTATCTCGAGCATCGAAAGTTGCCCGAATACCCTAAAGCATCAAGAGCTTTGCGCGCCAAGGCTGCACGTTACAGCTTCAAGAAAGGCCAATTGTACAGAAAACCCTTTCAAGTCCCGTTTGCATGGTGCTTAGGAGCATCAGAAGCTAACTATGTCATAAGAGAAGTCCATGAAGGGATATGCGGCAACCATTCAGGGGAAGATTCTTTGGTGCTGAAAGTTCGGGTAGGATATTACTGGCTCCGTATCGAACAAGATGCCAAAGACTTCGTAAAAAAATGTGATGAGCGCCAACGCTACGCACCACTAGTACATCAACTGGCAGAACCCTTACATTCGGTTCTGTCCCCGGGGCTATTCATGAAATGGGGAATGAACATCCTCGGACCGCTAGCACCTGCTCCCAAAAAGGTAAGATTTCTTTTAATTTTAACTGACTATTTTTCTAAATGGGTGAAAGTAGGTCCTTATCAGAAGATCGAAGAACGATAAGTGGTCGACTTCCTGTGGAAAAATATAATTTGCAGGTTTGGAATACCAAAAGAGATTGCATGAGACAATGGGATAGCTTATGGGGGCAAAAGTTACAAAGTTCATTGAAGATTTGAAGATAAAGAGAATTACCTCTTCGCTTTACCATCGGAGCGCAAACCACTAGCAAAAACCACTAGAGGACTGGTAGGTATTCTTTCGCTCGATAGCATGGGTTCCTAATGGGAAACAAGATATGTTAACGAGTGAAGGATTACCTAGAAATTCATTGATGGGATCTTCAAAGACACAAGACTTCCAGTGTTCCAAATTCGCATTCGAACACTAGGGAGGAATGATATGAGGATACGGCAACACTGAATTCCCGAAAACATTGAATGCCACATCAAGCGGGGAACGAAAATCCGGAATTGTATACATCATTGGGACCGGAGACTGCGCATCCAGCCCCGTAGAAATAAGTTATACAAGATAGCCACAAGCCATGGCAATTTCTTTATAGCTACAAGTCATGGAAATTTCTTTTTTGCATAGCAAAATACCTATGTACGTTTGAAAATAGAAGGAATTAAATAAAATGAAATCCTTTTGTTTTTATCTTGTTTCTTGTCTGAACGAAGATTAATTTTACCATTTGAAAGTTAAACAAGTACTTCAAATGGTTGTGCAGTAATGAATAGGAGACGTCCTCTTCAAGAGCACCGTAAACATAAGAGATACCTCTCTTCTAAAAACCCTCACGTTAAAGGGTTAGTTCCGAAAGAATCAATGCTTGAAATACATAATGCCATCGGGGGAAAATACACCTGAAGCTGCATATGAAAAAGACGCAAAAAGTAAACTTGCGCAAATACGTCTTTAAACCCTCATGTAAAAGGGATAATTCCCAAAACCAAAATGCTTCGAAGAAAAATTATCCGAGATTACACATGATAAAGCGTGAACAGAACAACATGCGCAGAATACTTAAGCAAATATGAAAGTTAAAGACTTGCATAACTATTCAAAATAAGACAAAAATGATACTTGAGTAAAAAATATGTTCTTATTTACAAAGGCGCGTCATAGTGAGAAAAGGTAAAAAATAGAAAAAGAAAGAAAAAGCTAAGTTGCAGCGTCTATGGAATCAGGAGGAAGAAAAGTATATGCATTCCTGGGAGTTGGTTCCGCCGATGCCTCAACGTTTTCCCCAGCTTGGTATTCAACATCATCACTTCCGATCCCTCTTCAGTTTCTAAAAATTCGGTACCGAAATCAGAAGAACCTGGAGCATCAGACTGCATCGGGAGTCCATTTTTTGCAGCCAACTCAAGCTCTCTAGCCTTAGAAATTTCGGCATCAATGTCAATGATACTGGTTTTGGCCTCTTCCAAGGTTTTTCTCCTCAAACTATAAATGGAATAAGTTTTTTCAATAATGAGGGAAGTCGATCGGCGCTTGAGTTATTCTTTGAGTTGAGCAATTTCGGCGGAAAGGTTTTCCCCGGCGGACCTAACATATTTGAGACTTGTTGGCCCACGTCACTGCATAGTTTTGAAGATTGACAAAGGGTGACCAGTTGAACCAGGTCCATCAGAGCACACGTCTTGGAACTGAATAGCTGACATAAACTGGATATGCATAGGAGATATTTGTGATTGTGAAGTATCAATGAACCAAGAGATTGTCTCCTAATGCGAAAAGGTTTCAAACTGATGAGAGAATAGAAGTTGAATTCATCAAGGAAAGTAACAAAGGAAGGAAGTTGAGTTTAATTCAAATTCTTTCTCCCAGGAAGATTTGAACTAGAATTGATCGACAAACTCAACTACTGACTCTATAAATACTCAAAGTATTCTGCTGGAATAGGTGACGCACAAGTACTGAAGTAAATCAAGATCTGAAAGCAAAATTCCCAGAGTTATTTTGCAAGCAGATTTAGTGTGCGATACAAAGGCTACAGATCAGCTAGAAGAACCAGTTTCATCGTTTGTGTATTAAGTCTATTTGATTGTAGTAGGAGTTTTAATATTGTATCTTATCAGTTTTCTTAGAAGCAATTGTAATAGGTACACATTGTTCAAGTTAGAGTTAACTTGAATCTTGTAGAAATTAGCTAGAGGCTAGTTGATACAAAGGGATTAGAGTTAGTCCTAGGATTACAAAAGAGTTTATTTTGTAAGTCCGTTTGTCTCAGAGTTTTTAGTGAAGAGTTTGAGAAAATCCTACTGAGAAGTAGGTCGTGGTTTTTTCACCTTTTGAACCAGGTGTTTTCCACGTAAAAATCTCTGTGTTTTTACTTTACTGCTTTTATTATTCCGCAGCAGTAGAAGTTGGAACACAAAGAAGAACCAGGTTCTTCTTGTGAGACAGCACTCGAAAAATTGAGTACCACACATTTAACCTTTATTCTTGTGTGGTATTGACGTCTAAAACATCAATTGGTATCAGAGCAGGTTATCCTTGAAAAGGCTAACATCTTGGAAAAGATCAAAATGAGTGCACCACCTGGGAACTGGGAAGGTCAATCAACTGCAAGGCCACCACTCTTCAATGGCCAGTACTACTCTTGGTGGAAGAACAGGATGAAGGACCACCTGATTGGAGAAGACTATGAACTCTGGGACATAGTCACTGATGGACCTCTAGCTACAATGAAGAAGACTGCTGAAGGTTTGGATGTACCAAAGACTAGGGCTGATTGCACTGCTGAAGACCTGAAGAAATGGGAGAAGAATGCTAAGGCCAAGAAGTGGCTAGTTTGTGGATTAGGTCCAGATGAATACAGCAGAATCCAAAGTTGCACCACAACCAAAGAAATCTGGGATACTCTACAAGTAGCCCATGAAGGAACACCTCAGGTAAAGAGGTCAAGAGGTACTCTACTATACTCTCAGTATGAAAACTTCACTATGAAAGAAGGAGAGACTATCCAAGAGATGTATACAAGGTTCACAACCTTGACTAATGAACTAAAGTCTCTTGGAAGAGTCATTCTTGAAGAGGACAGGGTTGAGAAGATCCTAACAAGGGTCTTGCCAATTTCCTGGGAAAGCAGAATCACTGTTATCCAGGAATCCAAAAATATGGCAACCCTGAGATTGGATGAGCTGATTAGAAACCTCACTGCCTATGAACTCAGAAGGTAGACAATGAAGATGGATGGACCAAAGAAGGAGGGAAGTCTAGCATTGAGAATCAATGAGGGGTCAGATATGGAGGAAGATGAGTTGGCCATGATTACCAAAGAATTCAGAAACTTTCTCATGAGGAAGAAGGGCATCTCTAGAGGATGAAACTACAAAAAAGCGAAAGCTCCAGAAAGGCCAACCAACGAGGGATGATACAAATGTGGTAAGACTGACCATCTCATCAATAATTGTCCTCAGTGGGAAGTAGAATGGAAAAAGGAGAGATATGAAAGAAGGAACAGGAAGAAGGAACTGGTCCAACCCAAGAAGACCACAACACAGGTTATGGTTGCTGCTTAGGAGGAAAGTTCATATGAGGAATCAGAAGATGGGGAGACTGAAGGTCAGGCGCTCATGGAAATTGGAGAATCTGATGAAGAACCACAGGTAAGTATTTCCCATCTTAACAACAAAATAAAGTTCCTACCTAAAGAAAAACTCTCTGAGTTGCTACTTGATTTCATAGATGATTCTGAGGAAACATCCAAAGAGAATGATCAACTCTCTAAAGAATGTGCAATGCTAAAAGCAAAGTGCATGAACCTGGAAATCAGAGTCAGTGAATCTGAAAAGAAAAACATTGTCCTGTTGAACCAGGTTCATCCACTTGAGACTGAGATTCTAGAATTAAAATCTGAAAACTTAAAACTGAGATTAGGATCCAGTAAAAAGGTTTTTGATCACTCTCATGTCATGTTAGAAGAAAATTTGGGAAAACTAAAAGATAAAATGTACGCCAAGGATGAACAGATAAAATCACTCAAAGAAGACCTTGGCAAAGTCAAACATGAATTAGATAGAACCTGTAAATGGAATAAATCCTCTGATGCCTTGACATGGCTTCAAGAGAATCATAGTAGCAACCGGAGAGGGCTTGGTTTTGGGAGTCAATTGCCCAAGTGGGATCCCAAAAGCAAGTATCTCACTCTCCCTGAAAATAAAATCTGCACCCACTGTGGTAAGACTGGCCACTACAAATATGAGTGTACTGCAAAAGAGCAGGCCAGTCGAAAAAATGAGAGGTTTGTCAAAAAGAAAAACTGGCTACCAAATTGGGCCAGAAAAAATTTAATTCATCCATTCTCTCATAGAAAAGGACCCAAACTAGTTTGGGTTCTTAAAACTAACCCCTGATTTCCTTTTGTAGGTACAAGTGAGAGGAAGCAGCCAAATTTGGTTTTTGGATAGTGGCTGCTCAAAGCATATGACGGGGAACAAGGAACAGTTCCTTTCACTTGAAAACCTCAAAGGAGGAAATGTCTCCTTTGGAAATGGAAAGAAAGGTGAAATTATAGGGGTTGGCAAAGTAGGTAAGGATGACACACGTTCCATCGAACATGTGTACTTGATAGATGGCTTGAAATATAGCCTGATCAGTGTGTCACAATTGTGTGACAAAGGTAATCTGGTTGCTTTCACTTCCACAAAATGTTTTGTGATTAACTGGCTTACTGACAAGATTGTTTTGTAGGGAAAGAGAATTAATAATATCTATGTCATAGACTTGTCCACACTGTCTGAAAATGAACTCACTTGCTTAAGTGTTTTGGACAGTGATCCCCTCCTTTGGCACAAACGACTTGGACATGCAAGTCTAAATCAGCTTAACAAATTAGTCTCTAAGGACTTAGTGGTGGGACTCCCTATCATTAATTTCAATAAAGACAAAGTTTGTGAGGCATGTTCAAGGGGGAAGCAGGTAAGATCCTCATTCAAAAGTAAGAAAATGGTCAGTACCACCAGGACGTTAGAACTGGTTCATCTGGATCTGTGTGGACCAATGAGAACTTTGAGCAGAGGTGGTAAGAAATATGTGATGGTGTTAGTTGATGATTACTCAAGGTTCATGTGGACCTTATTTCTGGCATCTAAGGATGAAGCATTTGATATGTTCATCGCATTTGTTAAGAAAACTCAAAATCAGTTAGGACATCAACTAGCATCAATAAGATCTGACCATGGTACTGAATTTGAAAATGCTAAGTTTGCTGAGTTCTGTGATGAACATGGTATCAATCACAACTTTTCTGCCCCTAGAACACCACAGCAAAATGGGGTTGTGGAAAGAAATAATATAACTCTTGAAGACATGGCAAGAACCATGCTTCTTTCTAGCAAACTACCTCACAACTTATGGGCAGAAGCAATAAACACTACTTGCTATATAATCAATAGATGTATGACCAGACCACTGGTAGAGAGGACTCCCTATGAATTACTTAAAGGGAGAAAGCCCAACATATCCCATCTTAGGGCTTTCGGATGTAAATGCTATGTGCACAATAATGGCAAAGATTCCTTAGGTAAATTTGATCCCAGAAGTGACGAGGGAGTATTCTTGGGATATTCATCACATAGTAAAGCCTATAAAGTGTACAATAAAAGAACTATGTGTGTAGAGGAGAGTGTGCATGTTGTATTTGATGAAACTAACACTCTTTCTGAGAGACAGGAACCAGAAGATGAGGAGCTTGGACTGGTGAGAAGCAGTGAACACATTGAAGCAGCCATGGAAGATGGAATAAGTGATAGACCAGGTCCAACTACCCAAAGCAACATGATAGGGGGAACTCAACATGTGAATCCTGGCCCTGATCCTGTTCCACAACAACGAAACAACATGGAACTATCCAGGAGTGAACAACTAGTACTCAAACCACACAGATATCAAAGTTCTCACCCTCTTGAGAACATCATAACAGATCTGAAATCTGGAATCAAAACAAGAGCCTCTTTGAAAAATCTATGTGTGTTTGATGCCTTCATATCCCTGATTGAACCAAAGAACATTGGTGAATCCCTACAGGATGCTGACTGGGTAAATGCCATGCAAGAAGAGCTGAATCAATTTCAGAGAAGTCAAGTATGGCACTTGGTACCCAGGCCACTAGACAGATCAGTGATTGGCACGAAGTGGGTCTTCAGGAACAAGCTCGATGAGGATGGAACTGTTACAAGAAATAAGGCAAGATTAGTTGTTCAAGGGTATAGTCAAAAAGAAGGAATCGACTATGATGAGACTTTTTCTCCTATGGAAAGATTGGAGGCAATCAGACTTCTTATAGAATTTGCTGCACATATGGAATTCGCTCTCCATCAGATGGATGTTAAGAGTGCCTTTATCAATGGCTATTTGAAAGAAGATGTATTTGTCAAACAGCCTCCAGGTTTTGAAAGCAAAGAGTCACCTGATCATGTATATAAACTTGACAAAGCTCTATAGCACCTAGAGCATGGTATGAGTGATTGTCAAAATTCCTGCTGGAACATGGGTACAAACGAGGCAAAATTGACAGTACTTTGTTCCTAAAAGAAAGGTGAAGGATCTTTTGATTGTGCAAATATATGTTGACGATATCATATTCGGGGCAACCACTGAACAGCTTAGCAAGTAATTTGCTACACTAATGGGGAGTGAATTTGAAATGAGTATGATGGGTGATCTAAACTTCTTCTTAGGCTTACAAATCAAGCAAAACCCACATGGAACAATGATTCATCAACAAAAGTATGTGAAAGAACTCCTTAAGAAGTTCAAGATGGAAGACTCAAAGGAGATATACACCCCCAAAGCCACAACTACTAAATTGGATGCGGATGAACCTGGTTCATCCGTTGATCAGAAGGTATACAGAGGAATGATTGGGTCTCTACTACATCTCACTGCCAGCAAACTAGATATTTGTGTTCAGTGTGGGACTATGTGCTAGGTTTCAGGTAAATCCAAAAGAGTCTCACCTCACTGCAGTGAAGAGAATTTTGAGATATTTGAAAGGCACCACTGATTTGTACCTTTGGTGTCCTAAAGGTAGTAATTTCGACCTTGTAGGATATGCTGATGCTGATTATGCAGGTTTTCTGGTTGACAGGAAAAGTACGTTAGGCATGGCTCACTTTTTGGGTTCTTGCCTTGTTTCTTGGGCCACCAAGAAACAAAATTCAGTAGCTTTGTCTACTGCTGAGGCTGAATATGTGGTTGCAGCCTCATGTTGTGCCCAATTGATATGGATCAAGCAACAACTCATGGATTTTGGTATTGATGTGGGATGCATTCCTATTTTCTGTTGATAACACTAGTGCTATTATTATGACGAAGAACCCGGTTCATCACAAGAGGACTAAGCACATAGATGTTAGGCACCATTTTCTAAGGGATAACTATGAAAAAGGAATGATCTCAATCGAATTTTGTGCTACTGATCATCAAATTGCTGATATATTCACTAAAGCACTTAGTAGGGAGCATTTTGAGATAAACAGGCTGGAATTAGGGATGATTAAGATCACCTGATTGAGAAAAAAAATTGAAAAATTTTGGCTAGAAAATTTTAATTAGGTACTTAATCAGATTAATAATTGCTCGGCATCATGTCTTTATTGCCATACTCTTTTTCCATGTATTAATATGATTCCCTGGATACTAATGATGTTTATCTATCTTTGTAATTGAGGCAATTTAAAGATTTCTAACAGGATGAACCTGGTTCATCCATGCTGATTCATCTGACTGACGAGGTACGTACTCTTCTCCATATATTAATTCAATTACAGTCATACATGAGCAGGATTATTTCCATAATTGGTTCAACTTCAAATATTTCGTACTTACCCAAAATTGAACCAGTTTCAAGAAGTCTCGTCTCACTTAATTAGCCTAGATTTAGGGGGGAAATAACTGTCTAATCAATGTTAGTCCTATATCGATTAGACTCCCAATTGAGCTAATATTCTGCCGTTGTAATCTCCCTAGCCACATCTTATAAAAGGATTATCATTACTCTTCTCTTCATAAAGTAATCGTCAAACCAAGTTCAACTCATTCTACACAAACCAAAACTGATCACTCGCCTTTTGTTCCTAACAACACATAATCATGTCTTCACCACCACCTGCTTCTTCTTCTAATTCATTACCTAATCGTGATTACGATGGAGGAAATTTTGAATTTGTATCCAATTCTTCATTTGTATACAGTTCTCAATCACCAGAAATTTCATCAACCCCCGAAAATACACCCATTCCTGAACCTACTCCAAACCCTACTTCTGCCCCCAAGAATCGTTGTGTCAAAGTTCTTTCCCGAAAATCTGTTGCTTGTGGGACTAGGGAAAAATTCTTGGAGTATCTTATTGAAGCGGACAAAGGTTCTAAGACAGATTCGTCCAGTGAATCTTTTAAATCAGCCGACGAAGAAGACACACCTGGTTCAACCAGTTCTGAGAAAGGTAATCCTGAAATTAATTTTGAAGCTGCTTCTGCTGATAAAAGGTCTGTATTGGTTGGGTCTGTTATTGATGTTGAAGTGCCAAGTAGGCAGAGGGGTGGTAGAAAAGAAATTCTTGAGAGAGAGGGAAAAAAGTTGAGAGGGGATCTGGGGAGGATGGTACCACGCTGGTTATCTATGGTCCCATTCCTGAAACTGTTGGAGAAAATGTCACAGAGTTAGGGGGAAGTATAGTTGAGGAGGCTGCAGCAGGTCTTGCAAGCTTGAAGAAAGGCACAGATGAACCTGTTTCATCTGGAGAGGAAACATTGGCTGAAAGGCTGAAGAAACTGGGGGAGTCCTATAACCCCAAGAAAAGGAAAGTTTCTGAAGCTGCTGGCGTTTATGCTCCAGAAGTACGAGCTACTCGTAGCACAGTGAGAGATGAAGAAGAGAAATTGGAAAAGGCTTTGCAAGAGAGCAAGAAGAAGAGGGCAGCAAAGGGAAAAGCGAAAGTTGGAGAGCCTGTTGAGGCCATTGAGATTGAAGAGGAGACGTTGGACCTGGTCCAACAAGAGGAGCAGATTGCTCCAGTTGTGGCTGAGACACCAAATCCCACAAAGGCTAAGACTTCTTCAAAGAAGACAGCTAGAACCTCTGGTAGAGAAAACTCCCTATGAATTACTTAAAGGGAGAAAGCCCAACATATCCCACCTTAGGGCTTTTGGATGCAAGTGTTATGTGCATAATAATGGCAAAGATACTCTAGGAAAATTTGATCCCAGAAGTGATGAGGGAGTGTTCTTGGGATACTCAACACATAGTAAAGCTTATAAAATATACAATAAAAGAACTATGTGTGTAGAAGAAAGTGTACATGTTGTCTTTGATGAAACTAACACTTTATCTGAGAGACAGGAACCAGAAGATGAGGAGCTTGGACTGGTGAGGAGCAATGACTACATTGAAGCACCTATGGCAGATGGAACAGGTGATGGACCAGGTTCAACTATCTCACGCAACTCGACAGGGGGAATACTCCATGAAAACCCTGGCCCTGATCCTGTTCCACAACTACAAGACAACATGGAACAGTCCAGAAGTGAACAACAAGTGCTCAAACCACACAGATATCAGAGTTCTCACCCTCTTGAGAACATCATAACAGACTTGAAATCTGGAATCAAAACTAGATCCTCATTAAAAAATATGTGTGTGTTTGATGCGTTTCTGTCCTTGTTAGAACCAAAGAACATTGTTGAAGCCCTACAGAATGCTGACTGGGTAAATTCCATGCAAGAAGAGCTAAATCAATTTGAAAGAAGTCAGGTATGGCACTTGGTACCCAGGCCATTTGACAGAGCAGTAATTGGCACCAAGTGGGTTTTCAGAAACAAGCTCGACGAGGATAGAACCGTTACAAGAAACAAGGCAAGACTGGTTGTTCAAGGATACAGTCAAGAAGAGGGAATCGACTATGATGAGACCTTTTCTCCTGTGGCAATATTGAAGGCAATCAGACTTCTTATAGCATTGCTGCACACACGGAATTCACTCTCCATCAGATGGATGTTAAGAGTGCTTTTCTCAATGGCTATTTGAAGGAAAATGTATTTGTAAAACAGCCTCCTGGTTTTGAAAACAAAGAGTCACCTGATCATGTGTATAAACTTGACAAGGCTCTCTATGGTCTCAAGCAAGCACCTAGAGCTTGGTACGAGAGATTGTCAAAATTCCTGCTGGAACATGGGTACAAACGAGGCAAAATAGACAGTACTTTGTTCTTAAAGGAAAAGGGAAAAGATCTTCTGATTGTACAAATATATGTTGATGATATCATATTTGGGGCAACAACTGAGAAGCTCAGCAAGGAATTTGCTACATTAATGGGGAGTGAGTTTGAAATGAGTATGATGGGTGAGCTAACCTTTTTCTTAGGTCTGCAAATCAAACAAACTCCACATGGTACAATGATTCATCAACAGAAGTATGTGAAAGAACTCCTCAAGAAGTTCAAAATGGAAGACTCAAAGGAGATAGATACCCCAATAGCCACAGCTACAAAATTGGATGTGGATGAACCTGGTTCATCCGTTGATCAGAAGACATACAGAGGAATGATTGGGTCTCTTCTCTATCTTACTGCAAGTAGACCTGATATTGTGTTCAGTGTGGGACTATGTGCTAGGTTTCAAGCAAATCCAAAGGAGTCCCATATCACTGTAGTAAAAAGAATTTTGAGATATTTGAAGGGCACCACTGATTTGTGCCTTTGGTATCCTAAAGGTAGTAATTTTGACCTTGTAGGATATGCTGATGCTGATTATGCAGGTTTTCTGGTTGACAGGAAAAGTACTTCAGGCATGGATCACTTTTTGGGCTCCTACCTTGTCTCTTGGGCAACCAAGAAACAAAATTCAGTAGCCTTGTCTACTGCTGAGGCTAAATATGTGGCTGCAGCCTCTTGCTATGCTCAGTTGCTCTGGATTAAGAAACAACTCTTGGATTATGGTATTGATGTGGGATGCATTCCTATTTTCTATGATAACACCAGTGAAATTAGTATGACAAAGAACTCGGTTCATCACAAAAGAACTAAGCACATAGATGTTAGGCACCACTTCCTAAGAGATAACTATGAGAAAGGAATGATCTTAATCAAATTTTGTGCTACTGATCGTCAAATCACTAATATATTTACCAAAGCATTGAGTAGAGAGAATTATGAGAGAAACAGGCTTGAATTAGGGATGATTAAGATCACCTAATTGAAAAACAAAAATAAAATAAAAAAATTGAATTTTTTTTTTTTTGGCTAGAAAATTTAATTAGGTACTTAATCAGATTAATCATTACTCAGCATTATGTCTTTATTGCCATACTCTTTTGCCATGTATTAATATGATTCCCTAGTTTCTAATGATGTTTCTCTATTTTTGTGAATTGAGGCAAAATAAAGAATTTATCAGGATGAACCCGGTTCATCCATGCTGGTTTACATGACTGACAAGGTACGTTATCATCTTCATACATGTATTAATTCAAGTATAGTCATACATGAGCAGGATTCTATCTACTTATGGTTCAAAATCAAATACTCTGCACTTACCCAAATTGAACCAGTTTCAAGAAGTCCTATCTCACTTAATTAGCCTAGTTTTAGGGGGAAAGTAACTGCCCAATCAATGAAAGTTCTTAATCGATTAGTATCCTATTTGAGTTAATACTCTTCCGGTACAATTACCCCAGCCACATGTTATAAATAGGTCATCATTACCCCTTATGTCATAAAGCAAGAGTCGAACCTTGTTCAATTCACCCAACACTAACATCTCTACTGCCTCTTGCCCTCTTTTTCTCTAACCTTGTTCAATTCATCCAAAACCATGTCGTCTGCTTCCTCTTATTCTCAAAATCGGGATTATGATGAAAGAGTCTATGAATCTGATTCTCCATCGGTCCTCAGTTCTGAATCTTCTAAGAAATCTGTAACCCCTGAACATCACGATGCCCCTGAACCCACTCCAACACCTACCCCAACCCTCAGGCCTCGTCGTGATAAAGTTCTTGCACGTAAATCTGTGGCTTCTGGTTCTAGGGCTAAGTTCTTGGAAGAAATCTTACACGCTGAAGAAGGCTTTAAACCAGAATCATCTGAATAATCATTTAAGTCAGCAAATGAAGATGAAGCAATTAGTTCAACCAGTGCTGAAAAAGGTAATACTGAAGTTCCCTCTGCTTTTAATTTTGAAAATCAATTTGTGCTAGTGGGGTCTTTGGTGGATGTGGAAGTGCCAAGTAGGCAAAGAAAAATTAGGAAAGAGAAAATTCTTGAGAATGAGGGAGATGCAGGTGTGAGGGGACCCGGGGAGGATGGTACCACGCTTGCAATTTGTGGCCCCATTCTTGAAAATCTTGAAGATAATGTCATGGTTATATGGGGAACTAATGAAGTTGAGAAAGTTGTTGCTGGGTTGGAGAAGCTAATGAAGGAGATAGATGAACGCATTTTTTCTGGGGAAGAAACTTTAGCTGAAATACTGAAGAAGCTGGGGGACTCATACAACCCCAAGAAGAGAAGGACTCCAAAGTCCATAAAGTCTAAAGCCTCATTTCCTTCAAAGAAAAAGAAGTCTGATGAGTCTGTTGGTGTCCCTGTTACAAGGGTACGAGCTACAAGAAATATTGTACGAGAAGAGGAGGAGAATTTGGAAAAAGCTTTGCAAGAGAGCAAAAGAAAAAGGGCAGAGAAGGTAAAAGCAAAGGTAGGGGAGCCTGTTGAGGCTATTGTTGATGAAGAGGTGTTGGACCTGGTACAACAAGAAGAGGAGGTTGATCTAGTGATTTTCAAGACACCCAAGCCCAAAAAGGTCAAGACTTTCCCGAAGAAGTTAGCTATTGTGTCTACTCCCACTGCGAGTACCTCTACAAGGACAAGGTCCAAGCAAAAGAAAGTGAAGAAAGTTAAGATTGTGAAGAGGGATGATGATCCGGAATGGAGTGGAGATGAAGAGAAGGAGGTTGGAGAAGTGTCTACTGACAGAGTTGCCATGTTTGGTAAGAGACATATCTTGAAGGGGAAGTTGTTGAAGGATTTGGAGGATCCTGGTATGAGGTATTTACTGGATTTTCTGGCAGTGCAGGGCTGGAAAGACATGGTCCTTCGCACGGAAGGCAGGCTGGTCAGGAATGAGATTGTGGAGTTCATGGGGAATGCAAAAGTGATTGGAGGCAGGGTTACCTCATTGGTCAAGGGAGTTGAAGTCTCTTTTGATGCTCAAGAACTGGGAGTCATTCTAGACATTCCATCTGAGGGCTATGAAGACTATACAAGGTAGAGATGGCCTTGCTTAGATGGAATGTCCTCAGCTATCAGTATTACCCGATTCTTCTGCAACAATGAGAAGGAGATAGAACCCATGGTTGTGTTCAAAAGTGAGATGAAGCCTAAGAACAAGCTATTCTTTGAATTTGTGATCAAATTCCTGCTTCCCAGACAAGAACAACGACACATTGCTAACACATGGACTTAACCCTCATGGAGTGTCTGTACAGAGGCAAGCAGATCAATTGGCCAGCTTTTATCATCCATCTCTTGGACAGAGTGGTGAATGGCACCAAAGCCCATGCAATTCCCTATGGATTTATTCTGACTGTAGTTCTTTCTCATTTTGGAGTTCCTACAAAGAAGGCTGAGATGGCTACTGCTAAGGATTACTTTGGTAAGGACACTTTGTTGTCTTGTGATTATATTGTCAATGCCTTGGAAGATGACCTAGTTCATCTCGGAAGCAACCAGTCAACAGTAAGGTCTGCACCCTGGTGCAAGAAAGCGAGTTAAAGGATATGGAGATCCTTCGATTGAAGTCTCGCTTGATTGAGTTGGAAACTGAGTGTGATGCTCTCAAAGATGAGTTAGCTAAAGAGAAGGCGAAAAATGAAGGTGTCTTACACCAAATGCCGTCCCTTCTACAAACCAAGAATCCAGCCTCATCTGCACTACCCCAGCCTTAGGAATGTCCAGTGCTACCCCCTCCAATACCATTTATTACCCAGTTTGGGATGTCTATCTGTTTTTAGTTTCTGTTTTTATTTCTGTTTTGCTCATGTTTTGGTTGTTCTTGATTTTAATCTGTTTTGGTGCTGATCATCACTGTTAATCAATGGAAGCTTGTTGTTTTGAAAATGTCTCAATTTCTAATTTAGCGTACATTATTGGTTTCTTGTGTTGATTAATCATGTTTGCACCTGCAGTTGCCTAAATTGGCCATGAGTAAGAATTAAAAAACTAGTAAGTATCATTTTGCAACTTTTCGATGATGCCAAAAGGGGGAAGATTGATTGTGTTTTCAAAAAAATTCAAAAAGTGATATTTATAACCTAATGACCCTGGTTCTTGATGATTAATGCTTAAAAATATACAAAGTGTTTAAAGTGTATACAGGATAAAAGCACAGAGTTTGTCATCATGAAAAATGGGGAATTTGTTGGCCCATGTCACTGAATGAGTTTTGAAGATTGACAAAAGATGAGAAGTTGAACCAGGTCCATCATAACATACACATCTGAACGAAACAGTTGGCACAAGAATCATACTTGCATAGGAGACATCAGTGTTTGATGAGTATCAAAGAACTAGGAGAATGTCTTCTAATACGAAAAGGTTGCAAACTGATAAAGATTGCAGAAGTTGATTTTAGCTAGGACAGAAATAGAGGAAGGAAGTTGAGATACAATCAAACTCGTTTACCCAGGAAGAGTTGGATCAGAATTGAATCATGTACTCAACAAACGGACTCTATAAATACTCAATGTATTACTGCTGAAATATTTAGACGCACAGAGATAAAAGTGAATCAAGTTCTGAAAAGCAAAAGTTCTCAGGATATTTTGCAAGCAGAAGTATTGTGCGAAGGCTACAGGTCAACTAGAAGAAACAGTTTCATCGTTGATGTATTGAATCTAGTTGATTATAGTAGGCGTTTTAATATTGTATCTTTTCAGCTTTCTTAGAAGCAAATTGTAATAGGTACACATTGTTCAAGTTAGAGTTAGCTTGAAATCTGTAGAAATTAGCTAGAGGCTAGTTGATACAAAGAGGATTAGAGTTAGTCCTAGGATTACAAAAGAGTTTATTTTGTAAGTCCGTTTGGCTCAGAGTTTTTAGTGAAGTGTTTGAGAAAATCCTACTGAGGAGTAGGTCGTGGTTTTTTCACCTTTTGAGCCAGGTGTTTTCCACGTAAAAATATATGTGTCTTTACTTTACTGCTTTAATTATTCCGCAACAGTAGAAAGTAGTACACAAAGAAGAACCAGGTTCTTCTTATTAGACAGCACTCGAAAATTGGGTACTGCACAATTATCGTATATTATTGTGTAGTATTGAAGTCTATAACATCAAGGAGAAAGAAGAAGAAGTGTAGAGATTTTGTTTGATTTGGGGAAAGGAGAGGGAGAGGAATAGTAGAAGAAGGGGAAGGGTTTATGTGGAGAGGGAGTTGTGCGGGATAAGGAGAGTAGGGGTCGTGGGAGGTATGGGGGGTGAGGTGGGGTGGGGTAAAAAGTTAATTGTGTGGTTGGGATAAAATAAAAATAAAATAAATAAATAAATAAATAAAAATTATAAAGTTGCCGAAAAACTTACCTGGTGTCGAGACGGACTAGCGTGAGCATAGCGCGAGTGCGCTAGTCCAGGGGTTATGGGGCAGAACTAAAGTGGACTAGCGTGACCTCTAGCGCGAGCATAACGTGATCGCACTAGTTACGAAGACTGGGAGGCAGAACTAAAGTTGACTAGAGTGACCTCTAGCGCGAGTATAGCGCGGTCGCGCTAGTCCAGGCGTCAGCAACTTTGTTCTTTTCGTTCTTATTTCTTGGGTGTCTTGTGTTCACCCCTTCCCTCGCACACCTACATATGTTAGTACTTACACTATAAATACTATATGTATAGGGTTGCCTCCCAACCAACGCCTTATTTAATGTCGTGGCATGACAATTACAACAGGTCAATGGGTTGCCTCCCATGAAGCACCTGATTTAACGTCGCGGCACGACGCAGAATGAGCGCATTTAAGGATCGCTCGACCTCTGAGGTTCAAATAGATGTACCACAGACAACTCCTTGGTCTCATCCATCCCCACATACAGTTTTAATCTCTGTCCATTAACCTTGAAGGCGTTGGACCCATCTTCAGTAGCAATCCCTACAACACCAGAAGGAAACACTTCGACCACTCGAAATGGTCCAAACCATCGGGACTTGAGCTTACCCGGAAATAATCTCAATCTTGAATTATAGAGCAGTACCTTATCTCCGGGTTTGAAGTTGCGGTCCACAATGTTTTTGTCGTGTAACCTCTTCATTCATTCTTTATACAGCCTCGTGCTTTCAACTGCTTGATACCTGAATTCTTCCAACTCATGTAGATCAGTGACTCGACTTGCACCCGCAGCATCAATATCCATGTTTAACTGTTTCAGTGCCCACCAATCTCAATGTTCCAGCTCTACCGGTAGGTGACAGGCCTTTCCAAACACTAACTTGTACGGCGACATACCAATTGGTATTTTGAATGCAGTTCTATAGGCCCAAAGTGCGTCATCAAGCTTTTTCGCCCAATCAGTTCTTGTGGCGTTAACCATTTTTGTCAGCACACTCTTGATATCTCGGTTTGATATCTCAACCTGCCCACTCGTCTAAGAGTGATACGGGGTTGCCACCTTGTGGCGCACATCATACTTAGCTAACAGCTTTTCAAAGACACGATTGCAGAAGTGAGTGCCTCTGTCACTGATGATGGCCCTTGGTATCCCAAAACGGGTGAATATATTTTTCTTCAAGAACCCCACCACCACTCTTGCATCATTTGTGGGGAGTGCTGCAGCTTCCACCCATTTGAACACATAATCTACAGCAACAAGTATGTACTTATTTCCATAAGAGCTAACAAAGGGACCCATGAAGTCAATCCCCCAAACATCAAACACCTCCACTTCTTGTATCGGGTTCATGGGCATCTCATGACGACGGGATATGTTCCCCGTCTTTTGACACTCATTACAGCCCTTCACCCATTGGTGAGCATCTTTGAACACAGTTGTCCAGTAGAATCCGGCCTCCAAAACTTTAGCAATTGTTCGAACTCCTCCAAAATGTCCTCCATATGCTGATGCGTGACAAGCCTGCAAAACAGAAAATTGCTCTATCTCAGGGACACACCTCCGGATCATGTTATAAATACAAATTCTAAACAAGTGAGGTTCATCACAATAATAATTGCGGCAATCACGATAAAATCTTTTCTTTTGGCAGATGAGAGTTCATAAGGCTCAATATCACTCGCCAGGTAGTTTGCAATGTCTGCATCATGGCACATCCTCCATGCTCGTGGCAAGTAACTGCTCGTCTGGAAAGGTTTCCAGGATATCCTTTGCTTCCACTGTATTTTCAGCATCTTCAAGTCGCGACAGGTGGTCTGCGACTTGGTTCTCCGTACCCTTGCGGTCACGAATCTCTAGATCGAATTCTTGCAGCAGCAGCACCCAACAAATTAGGCACGACTTGGATTCTTTCTTATCGATCAAATACCTGATGGCTGCATGATCAGTGTACACAATCACCTTCGACCCGATCAAGTATGATCTGAACTTTTCAAAGGCGAACACTACTGCCAACATCTCTTTTTCGGTAACCGTGTAGTTCAGATGAGCTCCACTCAATGTCCTACTTGCATATTATATTGGGTACATTATCTTATCTTTTCGCTATCCTAACACGGCTCCCACTGCGTAGTCACTGGCATCGCACATGAGTTCAAACGGTTGCTCCTAGTCGGGGCAACAATTATCGAGGTCGTGACTAGCCGTTTTTTCAGCTCCTCAAAAGCCACCCTGCAATCATTAGAAAACACAAAGGGTTTATCTTTTACAAGCAACTTACAAAGAGGGTTGGCTATTTTGGAGAAATCTTTGATGAATCACCGGTAGAACCCGGCATTCCCAAGGAAGTTACGTATAGCTTTAACCGATATGGGTGGTGGAAGTGTTTCAATCACATCTACTTTGGCACGATCCACCTCAATTACTTTGCTCGACACCAAGTGCCCCAAGACCTTCTTGTCTCAATCATCTTTAGATTTGTCTCAATGCACCTCTTTAGCACACGGGTCAGGTTTGCTTGGCACTCATAAAATGAATTTCCCACCACTGAGAAATCATCCATGAATACCTCCATGATATCCTCGACCATGTCAGTGAATATGGCCATCATGTACCTTTGAAATGTGGCAGGTGCATTACATAGGCCGAATGGCATCCTTCTGAAAGCAAATATCCCATAGGGACATGTGAAGGAGGTCTTTTCCATGTCTTCTGGGGCAATGGAAATTTGGTTGTACCCCGAGTACCCATCCAGGAAACAAAAGTGAGACCTCCCTGTCAGCCTGTCGAGCATTTGATCGATGAAGGGAAGTGGGAAGTGATCTTTCCGGGTGGAAAGATTTAGCTTTCTGTAATCCATGCAAATTCTCCAGCCAGTGATGGTTCTTGTCGATATTAGCTCATTATTGTCATTCTTCACAACCGTCATGCCACACTTTTTTGGAACACATTGCACTGGGCTAACCCAGTTGCTGTCAGAGATGGGGAAAATGATTCCCGCATCTAACCACTTGATAATTCTTTCTTCACCACTTCCTTCATGTTTGGGTTCAACCGCCTTTGGTGTTCCCTAGAAGGTTTGTGTCCATCTTCCAGGAGAATTTTGTGCATACAGTGTGCAGGACCGATCCTTCTGATGTCTACCATGGTCCACCCAATGGCAGTCTTGCACTCAGTGAGTACCTGTAAAAACTGAGTTGCATGCACATCTAACAAATTTGATGAGATAATAACAGGTAAAGTAGAGTTAGGTCCAAGAAACGCGTACCTGAGATGGGATGTCAATGGTTTCAACTCCAGCTTGGGTGGCTCTTCAACTGATGGTTTGGCTGGCGGGCACTCTCTCTTCTCTAAGTGCAATGGCTCAAACTCGATTGCCCTTGGCCAGACCCCTTTTCCTTCGAGTGCTAACACCCATTCTGCCAATTCTTCCCCATTTACCTCACCCAAATTCATCAAACATGCAGCAAGGGGGTCCTCAATAGTTAAGGACGCATCATCTTCCTCCACTATCATATCCACAACATCAATGAGAGAACAATTGGCGAATTCACTCGGTCGCATCATGGATTTTTGCACATTGAATGTGATTTCTTCATCGTTTAGCCTCATCTTGAGCTCCCCAGTTTCGCAATCAATGAGGGATCTTCCTGTGGCCAAGAACGGCCTTCCCAAAAGTATGGGAATCTCCTCATCCACTCTACAGTCCAGTATCACAAAATCAGCAGGGAACACAAACTTCCACACTTGCACCAATACATCATCCAGAATGCCTGACGGTCTCTTTACCGTCCTGTCAGCCAGCTTCAATAACATAGAAGTTGGTCTGACTCTACCAATCCCAGTCTCTTGTAAATGGATAGGGGCATGAGATTAATACTATACCCCAAATCACACAGTGCTTTGGCAAAAGCAAAATTGCCAATGGTGCAGGGAATTGTAAAACTCCCTGGATCGGACAGCTTCTCTGCAATTGGTCGTGTTACTACAGCACTGCAAGTCTGAGTAAGAGTCACAGTTTCCAAGTCTTGGAAATCGAATTTTTGGTACATCAAGTCCTTCATCATCTTCGCATAGCCAGGCATCTCTTTCAAGGCATCAATTAAAGGAATGTTTACTTGTATCTGTTTCAACATATCCAAGAACTTTTTGTACTGTTCATCCTTCTGGTACTTGGCCAGCCTCTGAGGGAATGGTGCTGGCGGTCTCTTTTTCCCAGTGATTTGGGATTTTTCTTTCTCAGCCACCACCTCAACTACCGGCTCCTGGGCTATCTCTACTTCTTTTTCAACCTCACTCTGTGCACTGGGTTCTCCTTCAGCAGGCTGCACTGTTACCTTGGTCAGGTTTGTTGAATCATCAAGTTCAATCGGCACTGGTACTAATGTCTCGGCTTGCCTGCTTTCACGATCTATCTCATGTTCCAAGTCTAAGTCCCTGCCATTGCGGAGACTCACTACCATCAGCTGCTTTGGGCCCTGGTCCTTAGGATTTACCTGAGTGTCTTCAAGCAAAGTCCCAAGAGGACGATTATTCAAGGACAATGAGATTTGACCCATCTGCACTTCAATATTTTTAATAGCCGATTTGTGTGCATCTACTCTCTCACTGATTTTGGCAGTTGACCCAATAACCTGTTACATCATCACTTCAAGTCTAGAAAACCCATCTTCTTGCCTTCCCCCATGTTGTTGCTGATGAGGGTGATACGCATGTTGCTGATTTTGATTGTTAAACCCTTGTGGCCTTTGGTAAGGTGCCACATTACCATGAGGTCTCATGGCACCCATGTTTCCACGGTTATGATGCTGATGAGGTGGCCTATAAGGCTGGGCTTGCTGACCCCAATTCTGTCCACCCTGTCGCTGGCCTCCATAATTTGACACATAATTCATATTTTCGGGTAATGAGGATGATCGCATTCAGCATTCCAATGATTACCCAGTGGTTAAATAATGCATGATGTGCATAAGACCCCATTGGTAGTATCTACAATATGTACTTGCTACTTTTGCCCCGACTCCTCTACCTTCTTCGTAAGTATGCTCATTTTTGTCATCAAAGTTGCCATATTTTCAGCAATGATGTTGGACGGATCTAATGGCACTGAGTGAACGACTGGGGTAATAGGTTCACCCCTGGTTGTCCACCCAAAATTCTGTGCCATTTTATCAAGCTCTGTATCTCTCTCCATGTTTTGCTCAGGAATGCTCCACCAGCTGAAGCATCAACATTTGCCTTAACATTGTCTGCCAGACCCATATAAAATCGCTGCCCCAACATCTGCTCTGGAATACCGTGGTGTGGGAAGATAACTAACATTCCTTTGAATCGTTCCCATGTTTCTTGTAGTGACTTTGTAGGCTTCTGTCTGAAGCTCAAGATTTCATCAATTTGTTGAGCCGTTTTGTTTGGTGGATGGAACTTGTTCAGGAACTGCTTAACTAACTCCTCCCATGTAGCAATGGAATTGATGGGGAGCGAGTTTAGCCAAGTCTGGGCGACTCCTGTCATTGAGACCGGAAACAACAACAGTCTTATTGCCTCCGGAGTGACGTTTGGTTGCCTCTGAGTCTTGCAAATCAACAGGAAATTCTTCAGATGTTGTTGGGGATCCTCAATGTATGACCCCGAGAATAGTCTCTTATTCTGCAACAAGTGCAGCATATTATTTGTGATATGAAAGGACTCAGCTTGTATATGAGGGACTTCTATTGCGGTGGCCAAATTCTCCGCCGTGGGTTGTGCCCAGTTATATAAAGGTGCCTCTGGTACCATAGGCACCACAGGCTCCACACCATGTCCAGCTGGGTCAACCACGTCTTCCCCATTGTTGTTGTTCCTGTCATTAAGATCTGCCATGTCTGTTTCAATTTGTTCAATTGTGGGTTGTTGCTTTCTTTTTCCGGTTGGCCCTGTTCAAGTCCTTGAAAACTTTCTCGGGGTCTGGTAAGGCGTCAAATACTTCACCAGTTCTCGATGAGTTTCTAGGCATGAACCTGTACAACCGATTCAGCAACCGTTAGAAATTCAATATGTGAATAAAATCAAAGAAAATTGATTACACTTAAGAATTTTGTATTTTCTTCCAACTATAACTGATAATACCTTTAATTCCCTCAGGACAATTTACAGGCTGCCACCACCAGTGGATGGGAACGAGGATGGCTATCAGCAATATGGAAAAAGGTGGGCTACCTGGGATAGGTTCCTCCCAACCATCCGTCAACCGGGCGTAGCAATGAGGTGGTACAAGTACGGGAACAAATTCCACTCATCCGCCCTCAAGTTTGAGGCCAAGTGTTGGTTGTACCTAATCAATAGCAAACTCCTGCCGTCCAAAAACCTCTCAGAGGTGAACATTCCTCGAGGGTGTTTGATTTGGTGTTTCATGATGGGTTACACATTTTATGCAGCCCGTGTCATCCACGAGGAGATGTTTATCCGCATCAAGGTTAAAAGGTATGGGTTCTTCTACCCATCTCTCGTCACTCGATTGTGCTCTGCGGCTGGGGTGCCCGGAGACTTTGCAGTGGATGGCGGGGTGCCAACAGTGTACACCTTCAAATATGAAAGAGTTACAACGGGTAAGGACGCGGTGGTGGCGGATGATGAATTGGAAGGGCATGACTCTGAGGAGGATGAGTCGGAGGAGGAGTCGCAAAATGAGGGAGATGAGATTGAGCACATGGAAGAGGAGGAGCCCGCTCAGGAGCAGGTTGCGGATGTTGGAGGCCCGTCTAGGGCCAGTCGGGGCCAGAGATTGGATCACCTGGAGCAGAATGTGGCTGGGTTGAGGACTTCAGTGACTGAACTGGGGTCCAGAGTTGATGAAATGGCTACCCATCAGAAAAAATCAGAAAATAAGATTATGGGCTAGCTATGTGCCCTGGATCGTGCTTGCAACGTGGACCCAGGAACTGTCTCCGACCAAGATTGAGCTGTCATGGAAGTCCCCTTACCTTACTCTGTATTTTTATTGGCCATGAGGACATGTCCTCATTATAAGTATTGGGTGGGGGAAGGATTCCCTGTTTTGGTATGTTGTACACTTGTTAATTGTTTGCTTTAATTTTCTTTTGACTTAGGATAATTGTAGTTGTTTTTTTTCACTGTTTTCTTTTAAGGTTGATTTTGGTTTTGTTTGTGACTGTAAATAGTGTATAATCAATTAAGTCGTCCTGGCCCGATGACGGATCCCTTCGACGGGGTTCTTGAGGGTCTAGGTCGACCACAAAAAAAAAAAAA